>JAPWTK010001213.1:0-72476 GCA_029963805.1 Aromia moschata
AATAACATTTTTTCAGATTGAATTAGTTTTTTTGTATATATTCAAAACACAAGTTTGGTGCATTCTGATGGAAATTGAATGCTTATCCATTCTTATTCCAATTTTCGTGTTGCCTACGTTTATGATGGTAAAAATATATTTTATGTCCGTACTAATGATTTGATGACGTTTTTTATAATAATGGCTCGTTACTTTGATGTTGCTTATTGTTGATTAAAAAGCAAAATATGAAATAACTCGTCTATAAATATAATTCGTATAATATTTTAGTAATAAGTCTGGAAAATACTGTTTTTTTTTTTGACAAGGACAAGATTCTAAGGCTGGCGTAGAGTCCTGAAAGTCTGTGCATGAGTCCAAAAAACAGTTCCTTCATTAAATGAGCTGTAATGAGCTGTTTATTAGGAGGGTTGGATAAAACAAAAAAACTAGTAAAACTTTCAGCATGTATTTTATTCGAAATCACTATATATATTATAAACTATTTTCAGGAAGAATTCAACAATTTTGTTTACAGCGTGAAAAAAATGTTGCTTATAACGAATTGTTACCTAAGTCACTATAACCTTTTTCAATAACATGAAGATATTAAATTTGTTACTATACAATTTTTTATTAATACAGTTTTGTCTAACTACAATTAGCAGTAACGTTAGGTAATATATGTATGTAAGTTTATAAATCCTATATTTTTACCTAATATCATGTATACATATGTATATCAAGAAAAACTTTACTTTCTGAACGTAAATGTGGGTCCCTCTATCACATTTGCCACGGATGTGACGCAATCAATCTTGAAAAAAAAATTGTACGTAACATTTTTCGATATTTTCTTCCTCATGAATAATGTATATTAAGAGCAAAAGGCCAGTATTTATGTAAAATGTACATTAGTGTTACACACCCCTATATGTATGTATATAACAAGTAGTGGTACGTTAAACAGATTTTTAGTAGGTACTCCAAATTGTATCACAATACTTAATTATATTATATTACTGTTACATGTTTGGTCCGAACCTGGAATGTAAAGGCTATGTATACCTATATACAAAAGACCTTCATTTATTTAGATATGTAAGGAATGTTCCAAGAAAGAATGAAAACATTGTTTTAAAATACCACAAATACCTAAAATCGGTGAAACTTATAAAACTCTGAAATATTTGGTATATTATAACAAATATTCAACCCCGAAAATCTGAATATATTAAATTTTTATATTAATATATTCGGATTTAACTTGAATACTCATTCGTTAACAAATGTCACTGAAACTTAAAGATTGAGTACCCCGTAGGAAAATATATAACTGAAGTATACAAGTTGTTCAGTTATGAAGGAACCATACTTCAATAGCCTCATTCAAGTCAAGCTCAAGTCACTTAATTATACTATTTTAAGTTAAGAAGTTATGTTCTTTGACAATATTGTTTTTTTATTACATTCCACACAACCGAAC
Organism: Aromia moschata; assembly: GCA_029963805.1. Taxonomy (NCBI): domain Eukaryota; kingdom Metazoa; phylum Arthropoda; class Insecta; order Coleoptera; family Cerambycidae; genus Aromia; species Aromia moschata. The sequence continues at coordinate 1,466 of JAPWTK010001213.1, forward strand.
TTGTCGCGTCGAATGTCGAATGGCGCGCGAATGCAATCTAATACCTATATTGCTAGAAGGGCTGGATATGGCGAAATACCACGGTCAACTATGCGTCTGTCTCCACAACTACTTGAGTCTTACGCATGCCCGAGAATTGAATACCAGTTACACACAGTCATTACGTGACCTTCACAACAGGTCAAGTAGTCATTTGCTGTCTCACTACCCCTGACCCTCTACTTACGGGAACCAGCAATATAGAGTATAGAATATATTGAATGAGCCAAAAAACCCTTTGCGCATGCGCGTTCGGTTATCCCGAGGTGAAGAGAGTTCGGAAATGTGGAATTTTGCGGAACGGAAAAGTTCGGATATGTGGATGTCGAGTGTATTTTGTAATTGATTTCTTTACTGAGTAATTGTATTCAATTTTTGGAAAACAAATTCGTTTGGATAATAAATACGAATACGCTGTCTGCGTTAAATTTGCTTCTACAGATTTTTGGAAAATGGTTGGTTATTTCGAAATTGTATCCGATATTCTATGTATACTTGTTACATGTCGCTAAAATGAAAAAGATTGGAAAATAATACAAAATACACAACAAAAAAATTTTTGACCGGGATCTCACTATGTGTACTATATGTTTTTAGGGTCGCTGAACCGAACCGGGGTCATTCATCCCAGCACGTCTGGGTTCGGCATAATAAAAACCCTCAAATTTCTATATCCGTTAAAACAAAAAACAGGCCCAAACTTCTAATCTATAATACAATAACCAATGGTTGTACATTACGTTGGATTACGGCATTACATTGTACATATGCAGTCGGAGTTATTTATTTATTCAGAGATCATTAATTTATTTACAGATTTATTTATTTATATATTCTTTATGGTGTATATTCATTTCATTGTGAGAGATTGCGTTGCAGATTACAGCATCGAGTTATAGGGTTATGTAGTTATGTGGCTATGTGGTTATGTGGCTGTGGGGTTATCTGGATGTGGGATTATTGGGTTATTGTATTATAGTATAATGAGGATTAAGAGCCATAAGGTTTGTGGTTTTACGGATATGGTGAATTTCAGAGTGTTTTTTTGAGGTTATGGCCGAACTCTAACGTGTTGGGATAAAACTGACCCCGGATGCCATTCAGCGACCCCAAAAACATATAGTACACATAGTCAGACCTTAAGTCAGAAACGTGTTTTTTTTTTACCGGGTTTAGGGTCATGGGGTTATGTGATGACAGGGTTATGTGGTTATGTGGCTATGAGGTTATGGAGTTATTACGTTGTGGGATCAGTTGGTTATTGTATTATATATAGGAGTATGAGGTTTTGTAGCCATAAGGTTTGTGGTTTTAACGGATATAGCAAAGAGGGTGTTTTTTGAGGTTATGGCCGAACCCAGATGTGCTGGGATGAAACTGATTCGGATTCAGCGACCCCAAAAAACATATGGTACACACTAGTGAGACCCTCAGGTCAGAAACTTTTTTTTGTGTGGCTATGTTATCATAAATTAAATACCAAAACTTTTGATTAGTAATGTCGTTCTGATAGCAACTGAAAATTAAGACGGCATGAGAATGAAAAAATATGACCACGTGAAATATAGACAAATATAAAAATAACAAGGTAAAACATGACCTAAAAGCAACATTAAACATAAAAGCAACATCAAAAACAAAATATTTTTTAAAATGAAAATCACCACTAAATGAAAATGCCTACCATTTGCTTCAATGCATATTCGACAGTCCTTTATTCTTTTATAAAGATGTCGGATGATTTGTCTAATCTATTTAGTGCATTACAGGAGAGAAGAATGAAAGTTAATTTCAAAAGTTTTCAATTCTGGACTCGTGGAGGTCATGGAGGGTCACTTCCTCATCAATCTACCAATGGGGAAATAAGTTATGTGAATTATTTGAATGATGAAAATGATGAAAATGTTGAAAACTTTCGGAATCGATTCAGTGACTCGGAAAACCCCTATTTGCTAAATATTTTATGATTTTGTATTTACAAAATCATACAATACTTAGCACATAGGCGTTTCTTGAGTTTCTTGAGTGAGTATTCGAGAGTTTTGGCACGAACAGTGACAAAAACTGTCTCAGTGAGCCAAATAAGGAAGTAAAATTGGGCCAAGATAATTTGAAAATGTTAAATTACTGTATTTTCGTCCAAGGAATGTATTCTTAAATTATGGCCCATTTTTTACTGAACACTGTATATAATGCATTATTCCTTTTGGTTTAGTCTGGTATTGTACTAACTTGTTTAAATCTAGTTTGTTTTAGGGAATATATCATGAAATAAAATTACTACTCCGTAAATATATGTAATTTAGAAACATTAATGTTTTGTAACATATATGGACCCTATTTTAAGTCTACTATGAGTCAACTATTCAGAATAAATTTTGTTAATGTCCCATAAGTAAGTAAAAAATATATAACAATATAATGGAGACACTTTGTATTGATGTTGTATAAGGTAGGTGTAAGAGTAGAAACGACAGTCGTTTTGACCCCTTCTGAAATACAAAAGCTTTGTGTAATAATAATATGGTATATTTTCAATGATATGTCATTTACATTATAATGCAAACATTTAAGTTTACTGATAACCAAAAGCTTGACTTTAAATGACGTGCGTTTAATATTGCACATGATCATATTCTTAAGTGGTAATGTTGAGGTATTTTAAAAACATTTTACATTTTGTATTAAAAATTTGTTAGAGAAACATGTAGTTGAAGATAATTATTATAAGTAAATATACACTGTGAAAGACTTATTGATCACATTACAGTTGTTACAACTCAACAAAGTTAATGGACAGTTCAGTAAAAAGTAAGTAAACAGGGACGAAACATTTCTTTTGCATATATTCATACTTAATTATCTTAGAGGAAAGGGCAAAACTACGTTGATATATTATATTTTTACTAGTGAGAACATATTACGGAACTGGAATAAAGATATTAATTTTTATATAAGCATTTCCAGTTCGTTCTCTGTTAAAATGTAGGTAATATATTAAATTGTTTTCATGAAATTGTAGTGAGGCAAAAATTTTTGGAGTTTGCACAATAATCAATGGATAATCATAGCTCCACAAAAAAAAAATCGAAAATATTTTTCCTAGGACCTAACTTACCTTACTACCTTTACCTTACCTTACTTACTGTAATCGACCATGCTGAAACAGAATCCGATGTCTAAATAACCCCAGCAGGTCAGGTTATTTTTCTAACTTCAAAAAATAAGCTAGAAGTGATAAAACTCAACATCAAAACAAAAACCCAAACATACTCCATAACCCCATAACCCAGCAACCAAAAACTCAATAACCCTATAACTTAACGAGAAAGTGATTTTTTCGTATATTTGCAGCGTCCAGGGCACCTCCACGTGGTTGAATTTATTTATTTATGCATCTTTTGTTACTCATGAGAAACAAGGGGACTTCACGAAAATAAAACACCCGTACTGTTACAGGCGAGGGGACCTCGCGTGAATAAAGCACCTCCAAAGAGAAGTAGAAGCCGGCTACGTCCACGTCGTTGTTCCTGGATTCGACAGAATCTAGGTTTTTAACTAGAAACACCCCGACCTCAGAGGGTCACAGGGTTATTCGGTTATGGGGTTTGAAGTTTTATGACTTATAAGTTTAAAGAACATAATTGTTTGAACGCTCATAGCAATCTTTCTCACTGGGTTATAGGATTATTGGGTTTGGGGGTTATGGGGTTATGGAGTTTTGTGTTTTTTTTTATGTTAAGTTTTATCATTTTTAGCCTATTTTTTAAGGTTAGAGAAAAACCTGACGTGATGGAGTTATTTTTACATCGGATTCAGCATGAACGATTACATGTAGTGTAGGTCAGGTCCCAAGAAAAATATTTTCGATTTTCTTTATGCAGCTGTGTAATTTTTCTTTACTTTAAAACTAACTGAGCCCCGAAGATGTTTAAGTAGAGTAGACGAAACGTCGGTAACAAACTAGTCAGACCTTTCCCTGCTCGTTTTGACAGTTACACTATTTAAAAATTCTTTTCTAAAGACAATAAGTCTCATAAATCATAAGATTCTAAGTAGCATATTTACTGTATTTTACAGAATTTAATGAAGATGGTTCTGAACTACACACTTCCTTTCAAACATCGTATACAAGATCGTATACTAGGTAATACCTTATTTGACTCGTTATATAATTTGTCTGGTCTATCTCAAGGTAGTCTACTAGGGTCATTCTTATTATAGTATTTGTAGTTAAATTTTTTCACGGCCATTAATTATTGTAAATATGACCTGAAGGCAGACGATACTCAGTTGTATTACTTTCTACAGTTGTATTACTTACTATTAATTTTTGTTGTCTGATCTTAGAGAGTATAAAATAAATCCAAATTTAAACTAACAGAATCCAAATACAGAGCACGGCAGAAAACCTGAAGGTTATTAATTAATAATAACACACTTATTCACAATATTTGTACATGACTATTTATTCAACTATATCGTCTTGTGTTGTGTAAAGTAAGTATAAAAAAACTGCAAAATAGTGAAGAAAAAAGGCTAAAATGTGTATTTTTGTAAGAATAGCTTAAAAAATAGGATCTTTGTTTATTGAAATAGCTCATTTTATATGTCTTTTGGATTGTTCGGTCTAAATCTGGGTTTTTTGAACCTTCAAAACAATATCATTTTGTAGAATTGCAAAAAAAAGCACAATAGTGACCATAGCCGCCAAGTACATTATGTGGAAAAATCTTGCAGTTATAACCATTTTGTCAGAATTCATCTCCCACCATTCGCATTATTTTCTTTTGCTGTAAAGAGTTCTGATCTATTTAAAAGACCTGTGCATTGGCAGACGTTTCCGTTTTACTTCCTTGCGCTTATATTCTCTTTTCAACATCCAACAATAGTCGGCCACCATTAGGTTTGAACAATCCACGAAACATAATAAATGAGCTATTTCAGAAAAAAATGTTATTTCCAGGCTATTCTAACAAAAAAGACACATTTTAGAGCTTTTTTTTTCACTGTTTTGCGTCTTTTTTTTACATTTATTTCGTCTTATTGTAAAATTATGTGCGTATCGTGTCTGGAAACGATGCTGAAGTCGAATTTGGCAACCCCCCTCCCCCAAAAAAAAATGAGCTACTTGAGTCAAAAAAATATGCTTTCTATGATTCAAAATAACTGTTAATTCGGATTCGACGACTAAAAAGACATGTGAAATGAATTTTGAATGATGCGCTAATCATAATGCGATAAACAGCGATTCATGATAGTATAATTTTGATGTTTTTTTTTTGTGTGACAGAGTGATTTTGACACTAGGAGCTAACCCACCAAAACTAACCGCGGACTCGGATCAGCGACCCAAAATACGTATAGCACTAGTGGCTTGGACCCGGGGTTTGAAACTTTTTTATTTTGTGTGCCGGTGAAATCATTAATTTTCACTTTTGGTTGGGGATCGTTTGAAACAACTGCAAAACACGAAACTTTCTACAAATAACAATGGTCGTGAAAACTTATATACTGGAATTAGTCTGATTATTGTTCAAATACCAAAAATTTCGTCTCCAACTAATAATGTCTTTCGATAGCAATATAGTCAGCAATGAAAATATTCATACCCCCACTTTTTGAAGGTTATTGAAATTCTGTAATTTTGTGCTGTGTGCAAACTGTGCAAACTCCGAAAACATTGAATCCTCCAAAGTTCAATCTCATCATCTGGACTCACATCAAAGGGAAATCTTCGGAGTGTCTAATGACTAACTGAGCCATTTTAGAATAAGTTTTCCTAGAGATGAAAAATTTCCAAACTTGAACAAAAATATTATTAAAAAAAGCCTTCTACGCCACATATAATTAAAAAAATAAAGGATTAAGACTTTAACGTCAAAACTACAGTTTTTGTATATCCCTCTTTAGCAATGTGCCAAGTACAAGAAACGATGGAAAAAAAATCGGGAAATGCCTTTCCGAGTATTTTTGGGAGTACGCTTTCGAATGGCACAAAAAAAAATCATAATAGTTGAAGCTTACCCCTGTTTTTGGCCATTTAAATTGAAAAGAGCACGATTCTTCAAATTACTTTTTATGATTTTTGACTGGAAAAATGTTTTTCTTTCGACAGAAAACTACGGGAAAAGTGCATTCGAGAGTTGTACTGAAAAGTTATGTAGTTGGAAAAAAATGTATTCCAACATGGGGTGTCCAATATCTCGGCCAAAAAGGACACATTGTCAGGGGAAACCTTCATAATTGTTTTACTCAAACCTGGAGAACTTTGGGGCAAAAGTTTAAAAAATAAAAAGTGTTCAGATTCATCCAAGGATTTTGCATTCGCCTGATTTTTTAAAAATCGGAAAGTATTTTTTTAAAAATTTCAGAATTTTTGCTTGTCACGTTTTGGTCAATTTCAATTTGGCCAATTTTTTCAAAAGGGCCTTTTTTGATAAGGGTCCAAGAACTTTGAAAATGATTTAATATTTTTGGAGTTATTAGGTTTTTTGAAAACACGGTTTATTATTATTAGAAGAGGAATTAAAAAAAAATATCTCAAAATATAAGCGACCTTCAAAAAGTGGAGGTATGAATATTGCAAATTTTAGGCGGGAAATTCGTTAAATACGAACGATTTTGCAAAAATCATTGCGATCCTTAATCAATTTAAAGCTCGTATAACAAAATTATTGTTCGTCTTGTCCTACTTATTACGCTCATTTTATCTTATTGCTATATGATACAAAATGCGTACACAACCAAATGTAAAAAAAGACCTAAATGAAACTTTTTTAATCTTATTTCACGTTTAACCCTATTCAAGAATATTTGCCGAAAATAAGAATTGTCTGACCAAGCATATTAAAAGAATAAAAATATGAAACATTTTCTCTCTTTGGTCGCTCCAAATAGAATAAAAAAAAAACGAAAAATTTGTCATGAGGGTTCCATTCCTTATTTAACCAAATTATTGAAAAGGATAACTAAAATCACATAATAGGATCACACATATAAACGTGATTAAGGCATTTCGCAGAATAGTTATCAAAACTAGGGAACCTTTATATGTATTAGCAAAACACATTTTTGAAAACATTGAATATTTTGAAAATGTTGTGCCTCTGGACAATGAATAGTTGTTTTCAAAGTAATATTTCCCGCTGAAAACGAAACATTGTTTTTAGACATATGTATTTGAGGTTATGTAGTACCGCGATTCTTTTTTCTCAAAAACAATGCATGGAATTTTATAGTACAAGTCTTCCTCTTTCAAATGCCGTTGAGTTTGCTCAAATATCTTTTTCTGCGAGATATCGCATTTTGACATTTTCATGTTTGTGATTTTTCCTATACCTGAAAACCCATTATAGTGGCGTCTGTGAGTCAGAAAAAAACCCTGAAAAAATTATCTCGATTTACCAGGATCGAGAGTACCTCCTCCCCCCGTTTTCGAGGATGCTGAACACGATGCCGGTGTCAGAATGTCTCTTTGGGATTGCGCAACCCCCAAAACGGCCAAAAACCACCCCCCTACATCATTTCCTTGTAAAAAAACGTCTTTTCCCCCGGTTTCGAAGATGCTGAGCACGGTAGTGGTGTTGTAGATTACTTCTGACCCTCACCAACCCCTCCACCGGTCAAAAACAAAAAAGTGGTTTTTTATTTTTTTTATATCAGTGGCAAAACGTCTATCCCCCGGTTTCGAGGATGCTGAAGAGGGTGGTGGTGTTCAGTATCACTTGCGACCCCCCACCAACCCCACCACCAGCCAAAACTCAAGTCAAAAAAGGGATATTTTTTTATATCAGCGCCGAAATGTCTGCCCCCCCCCGTTTTCGAGGATGCCGAGCAGGGTGGTGGTGTTGAAGATTATTTCTGACCCCCACCAACCCCTCCATCGGTCAAAACTTACCCCCGAAAGTTTTTTTTTATATCAGCGGCAAAACGTCTGTCCCCCCCCGCTTTCGAGGATGTTGAACACGATGGTGGTGGATGTTTTTTTTTTCAAATCCCTTCAATCCCCAAATCAATAAATAAATCGCCCCTTTTCGGGGGTGAGTTTTGGCTGGTGGAGGGGTGGGTGGGCGTCGCAAGGGATATTGAACACCACCGTGTTCAGCATTCTCGAAGACGGGGTGACACGTTTTGTCGCTGATATAAAAAAAATAAACCACCCTCTAGGGGTGATTTTTGACTTGGAGGGGTTGGTGAGGGTCGGAAGTCATCATCAACACAACCACCGTGCTCAGCACCGTCGAAAACGGGGGAAGACTGGTTTTTACAAGGAGATGATGTAGGGAGGTGGTTTTTGGCCATTTTGGGGGGTTGCGCAATCCCAAAGAGACATTCTGACACCGGCATCGTGAGATCAATGTTCATCCGGCTCACAGACGCCATTATTAGGGACAATTGTATATCAAAAGATTGTTTTGTTTTTTTTTTTTAATTAAGAAACAACAAATATAAAAAATGAATAACAAGTTTTTGCACTTTTAGGTTAGAATATCTCAAAAATCTTACTTATTTTCCGAATTTTCATTGTCACCATATTGAATTTTTCATTAAAATAAATGAAAATATAACATCAAAGACCTCAGCTACTTCGAAAACATAAATGAATGGTCAATCGATTACTCATTTATTTTATCGTAATTTCGCATTTTCTTCGCCATATTGCTTCCGCCATAAGGAATATAATTGTTATTAACCTTTATTATTATGTATACAAAAGAATCTTAATAAAGACGCCATTCTTTCATTAAAAAAAAAAAACGTTCATGAAAGTTCCGTAGACGCAATTGCAACTTTAGTTAACTCAGGTCGGGCATATTGAATTTTCTTCGAAAAATTTTGAAGATCTGACCTTAGATTCTAAACGAGCAGATCTTTTGACATAAGAAAATATTGACTTGTTATTGATTTTTAAATATTTTTTTGCTTTTCTTAATAAAAAAAACAATCTTGATATACACGTGTCTCTAATGAGTTTTCAGGTATAGTGAAAATCACAAACATGAAAATTTTAAAATGAGATATCGCAACGAAAAAGTAAGATATTTGAGCAAACTCGACGGCATTTAAAAAGAGGAAGACTTGTACTTTAGGATCCCACACAAAGTTTTTTGAAAAATAAAATCTCGATGCTCCGTAACCACAAATATGTCAAAAAACAGTGTTGTTTGCACTTTTAGGTTAGAATATCTCAAAAACCTGACATGTTAGAGCAATTCTGAGGATTTGTTTTCAGCGGGAAAATTACTTCGGAAGCAACTATTTTGTCCAAGGGCAAAATCTTGCAGAGTAGTGTAATTAAACATAGTCTGAAGGTGTTTAGCTCTTGAGTTACACGTTGGCACTATCAGATAGCAATTGAGTAGATTGTTTCAGAAACTCATCAAATTTCCGTTTTGATAAATCTCTCATTTTGAGAAAAACTAAAAAAAAATGAATTAAAAAAAAAACAAAATCAGTGTTTTTTATTCATGGTTTAAAAACTATTTTATTTAATTAAAACTTAATAAAATGTTTTTTATACTTTTTAGCTTTTTTTACTGAATCCTTTTTGTGCATATTGAAGTAATTCAACTTTTGTACTTAACGTTTTTCTTCAGCAAATGGCAGTAAAAAAACTAACTACAAAGCAGTGTTTTTTTTGCTTTAAAGCTCTTTGGTTTCTTAAAGTACTAATTAAAAAATATATTTCATAGTTACAAGTTTCTTTTTAATGAACCTGTTTGTTTATAGTAAAATTACACCACTTTTGTGCTTGAGGTCTTTCTGCAGTAAATGGCAGTAAAAAAACTACCAGCAAGGCAATATTTTCTTTATTCCTGCTTTGAAATATTCTTTTTTATTAAAATACTCATTAAAAAATATTGTTACAATTGAGCCTGTTTGTACATTATAAAGTTATACCGCTATTGTGCTTCATCTGTTTCTGTGGTAAATGACAGTAAAAGACTATAAGCAGTGCGATGTGTTTTTATTCTTGCTTTAAAAAATATTCTTTTATTAGATGGGTCATAGTTACAATTTTTTTTAGTGAACCTGTTTGTGCGTTTTGTTGTGCATGTTATCTGGTTATTATTAAGTGAAAACCATAAATTAATTATAATGAAACTAATATCACTTAGAGTAAGTTACTACGACTGCAGAAAAAAGAGTTTAACGCAGAAACCAGTCAAGTCTGTCGATTGACGGGTTTCAACCCCCCATTTAAATAGTCTTGACGGGTTTTTTGCTCCAAATGTTGCAAAAGTCTTCGAAGAATAATAATACGCAACTCATTTGTTTTAGTTTTGGCATTTGATGGGTTTCTGAAATCTATTCAATTAAAGTTAACTGTTAGTTTTATTCATCTCCTAATGGTGCCACTGTGGTTGGCAAAACATGCGCGGATGTACAACAAGTACATTGTTGTGTCGCAGAACATATGCTCAGTTTTATCACGCCGAAATTATCATTCTAAGGCCATTAAATAAGTATGTAATATTTCACCAGAGCACCAATCCATACCATATTGTCCAGCGAAAGTTGCTTGACCATTTAAAAAGAAAAAAGAAAAGTGTATGTATACACGACGTCCGAAAATCAGTGTCAAGTCGAAAGGAGGTTACAGATTAGGTATTTACTGGACATGTGACGAAAAAATATATAAATGAAACTGTGTCGGTTTTCCAAATATAGTCACTTTTGTAAAATTGGTGAAAAATCACTTCCCTAAGTAAATATTTTCGTGCCAAAACTTGAAACGAAGGCATATTGTTGTTGTTATTTTTTTTGTGAGGTGAGTAACATGCCATTTGAATAAACTATAATATTTTATAACAATTACGGCACTTCCAAAATAAATCATTTTTAAGGTTTTGCTTATTATCATCGCCAATTTTGACTATTCACCATGTATAAAAAGTGTAGGGGAGGAGACACTTTAGGACAGAAGCAGTTTAGGACATCTAACAAATAACAAATTTGTCACTTTTTAACGTTGATTGCATTTTTTGGTTAGCAACCAAATAAACAAACGTCACGTAAGACCGTCCGCGCTGTCATCTATCAAAATAACCCATAAGCTGTTAGTGATTTTCGCTGACTGTTGAAATTATTTTAGTTCGCAAATATAAATATACGCAAATGTGTATATTAAACTATTGTTCAAAAAGAAACTACTTGTATATTCTGGTTATGATTATATGTATGTCATGAAATCTTCAACACCATTCAAATCTAATGCAGGTTCCAAAATGGTAATTGTGGTGTTATTGGTGGTCGAGTGGTTGTTAGTAAAGATTATTACACTTGTTTTGAACTTTCACACACTATATTTCATATTAATAATAAGTTGCAAACTAGTTTTTGAATAGTGATATCGCGCCCAATTCTGTTATCGGTCTGGAGAGAATTGATTCTCTCAGATAATTATATTCGCGCATATTCGAACGGATATAGCTTTATGGTAGATGTAGCTTGAGGGACCATTATGATCCAACCGATCTCATTCCATGGTCAGTGCGTTGCACTACTCCATTTGCATTCCATTTGCATTGTGCATTCATGTATTTATGCTACCGACCTTGCATTGTTACTCTAGACTATTACTAGAGTAAACAAAATACAGAGTAATGAAGCCAGGTTGGTACTAAAAATAATCCAATACGGAATAGGGCGCAAAAGGAGTAGTGAAACGTAGTGATCAGAGAATGTGATTGGTCGCATCGTAATGGTCATCTCGTACTTATAAGAATTTTTAACATGAATTAGTTAAATGTTTTATTTTTAATGCCCTCACACAGTTCTCGAACAAAAAAAAAACAAAAAATCACATCGAGTTTCAATTACTTCGAAATTGGTGATTTGTTTTTAACAATTAAATATACTATTTTTGTTACTACTTTGGAAACTGCATTAGATGCGTCAACTGTTGAGAACAGTTGTAGAATTCATGTAGTGCATTTTTTATAAAGGGTGAATAGTCAAAATTGGGCGAAGGTAATAACCAAAACCTTAGAAATGAATTTCACAAATGTTTTCGATAGTACCGTCACTGTTGTTATAAGATGTTACAGTTTTTTCAAATAGCATGTGATTCATCTCAATATGACAAAAAAAATATCAACAATCGGCCATCATTTAAATCCGTACCACTTAAATATTTAGTTAGGAAAGCGATTTTTCACTAATTCTACAAAAGTGGCTAAACTGGTTTTCAAGATAAGAAAATCAAGGCACTTTGATCTAATTTTCTTTTCGCCATATATACGTTCAGTCTGGACTTGGTTTGAAGCCTCCTTTCGGTTTGACGTTACATTTTGGGACAGCCTATAAAAAATAGTTATTTGCCGCGAATGTGAATAGCCAAAAACACATTTTATTTTACTTTTGATACGACACCGTTTACAAATGGCGTCAACTTTACGATGAGGAACAAAAAACAGCTGTCATTTGCAAACAGTTAGATAGAAATAAAATAAAACGTGTCCTTGGCTACTCTTAAGCATAAAAGTCATATCTATATCTTTTGTCCATTTGGAGTTAACTTATTTTTGGACTAACTGATACCATAATTCTTCATTTAATTAAGTTACATGGTCTTATCTACACATGATAGGGTTATTTTTCTATGAAAATTTTAAGTCGTATCTGGAAAATGTGATGCATTTTTAGGAATATTTGACCAATCTTGAATTGTTAGTGTGATATTTTTTCAATTGTTAGATGATGTCCACTCTATCAACTATATTTGTAGATACGACATTTCAGCCTAACATTAGCCTTATAATATGACCTAACGTCAATTATAATGAAATGTTGGTTGAAAATGTTGTTATTAAGTTTTTAGAACCAGGCCACACATTTGTGGATCTTCTCTTTCCATCACTGTGCAGAAAAATGGATTAAATGTGCCTAATAGAAAACTGTTTATAAATAATTTTCATTATTTCACAACAATTGTTGGTGGAGCTACAATAACAATACAATACTATTAACAATAATATTAATAAAATATAAATAAATGTTTCCATTTAACAACTCCCTACGAATTAAATAAAACCTTGCCTGGAAACTCCATGACATTTTTCAAGTGGCAGTTGATCACAATTCAAAAACTACGGACTTTGGTAAAAATGTTCTAAGAATAAAAATGTCTTAAAATTAATCGAAAACTACTCTCAATTTTTTTTCAGAATTTTGTAATGACATTTTTTGGAAATTTCGACTTCGTGATTTTTGTTTAAATCAATAAAATTATTTGGAAAAGTTTAAATAAAAAATCTTTATTATTATCAATACTTTCTTTTCTCAAAAAAAAAAAAATTTTTTTTGCAGAATACTGACATTTTTTCAGGATTTCTGTTATTCAAAAAATCACGAATTTATTTCGGCCTCCATTTTGTTTTACCAAAACTATTTTAAATAAAATAAAGCCATTTATTTTAAGTTTAGGTCTTCAGGACGCGATTTTTTCTGATATAAAACCCGGAAATTACCTCTCATAAATAAATTCAGGTCTAATTTTTGTTGTAAAATTTTTATATAACTTTTAAAATCGAATTCTATTACCATCTGAAAAAGTGAAATAAATCTAATACCATATTCTGAAAAAGTATGAAATTTTAGGTCGGAATTGACCTGATCAAAATTTTGAAAATTTAAATTAAAAAAATTAATTAAATTTTTATTCTTTATTAATTAAATTTTTCATTTTGTTTTACTAAAAATGTTTAAGAATAAAATTAAGCCATTTATTTTAAATTTAAGTCTCGAGGACGCGATTTTTTCTTATATAGAACCCGAGAATTACCTGTTTGATAAAGAAATTCAGGTCTAACATTTTTTTTTGTTGCCAAAAAAAATCATAATTTTGTCAACAAATTTGTTTTCTTTTTTAAAATCAATTTTTGAAAAAATTCAAACAGCATATTCGGCACGAAATTTTACGACGGAATTGATCTGATAGAAATTTTTCAGCACCGATAACATTGAAAATAAGTTGAAAGCTGAAAGCTCTGAAAAAATCAGATTTGGGACCTAAATAGGTACATATAGGATATGACTTTTATGCTCAACATGGCAGAACTGTTTAAATATTTCTTTTTTGTTAGTTGTTCGAGCAAATCAATCTTTTTTCTAGATCACTTACGTAAAAATACATTATGGCATTGAACAACATATCTATCTCATTCCACTAACTATAGGTGAAAGACGATAATCTAGATTTTAAAAAAAGATCGAACGATAATTTTCAATTGCTTCAATTTTGAGGCATTGTGAAGTCTTAAAAAATACATGTTATTTACTCGAAACTATTCTACAGTGTGAATATACTAATATATTTGTAATTCTATTATCTTAATTATTAACGGTAAATATAAACTCGTGTAATCCAAATTAAAACACATATTACATATTTACATCGTAATAAAAATACAGATGATCGATTACAATATTCGGTAAACTGCAAAGCGACCTGATTCATGATATATGGACATGGAAGTAAATATATTTTTTTAATAAATGTATTGTACAGTTATTGATCCTTCCTTTCTACGTCATGCTAAATTGTAGGAGTTGGATAACAGGAATATTTATTACCTAAAAAACTAATAATAATTCGACCTCAACACTCGTCGCATGCTTTGTAACCTAAATAGAAATCTCTGAAGAAAAATATACGTATCGCCTATATTTCTTATTCTATTCGTAAGTTTTATATCGATAATAATATGGTGATACAAGGCTGCACAAAAGTTAAGTAAACGGATATGGAGAGTTAAAACAATCTTCTCAGAAATAAAAATGTTTACAGTAAACAAAGTATCCTCTCAAAAATTAAAAAAAAATAGCCAATGCACTGTATAATTCAGACCATCATTTTTATCTAACTTTAGTAGCTACCTCCGATATTAACCCTTTAACGTCAAAACTACAGTTTTTGTATATCCTCCTTTAGCAACGTGCCAAATACAAGAAACGAAGGAAAAAAATCGGAAAATGCCTTTCCGAGTATTTTTGGGCGTGCTCTTTCGAATGGCACCAAAAAAAATTCATAAAAGTTTAACCTTACCCCTGTTTTTGGCCATTTAAGTCGAAAAGAGCACGAATTTCAGATCAATTTTTTCAGACATGATTTTTGACTGGAAACATTTTTTTTTTCAACAGAAAACTACGAGAAAAGTGCATTTTCAGTATGACACTGAAATGTTATGTACTTAGAAAAAAATTAATTCCAACATTCAAAGTCGTCCTTTTTTTGTGGGATTATACTTTGTTGAGTATAATTCAAGACACTCATTATTTCAGAATTTTTGAAGACGATTTGGCAATTTTACCGATTAGTCATTTTGTGAACCCCCCAAACCAAATAATGTCAACAGGTTCAGGAATTTTTGTGCAAAACCTCTTGGACATGATTTGTGGAGCTCGCGCGCAAATCCCGCTAAATCCCCAAAGTCAAATTTGCGGAAAATCGCAAAAAAACGTATTGATTTATACTTTGTATTCTGCTGATCGTTAAGGACAATTTTTGACAATTTTCGCAGAATTTTTTTAACCTTTACTTATAAAAAAATAAATATTTATTTTGGATTAAGCGGGTTTTGGGTCAAATATGGAAATATTTTGTATATAAAAATATATTTTGTATATAAAAGAACACATATTTTGTATATAAAAGAAAACTATTTCCTCAATCCTCTATTAATAAAAAAATACAGATATATTTTTTTATAAAATCTGCACAGCGTTCTCTTCTGCCAGACAATCGCACGGTTCAGCCGTGTCATCTTCCATATTGTTGATTGGTTGACTGAATAAATCTTTGTACCAAGCCAAGTCCTCGTCATCCTTCTAATCGTTTCCAAAGTACTTAGTTAATAGATTTTCCAAAGATTTTTTCTTTTTATCTTATAAGCGGGCTTCACAGAACGACGAAGTGTCGCTGGCAACACAAGATTCCACTGACAAGCAACACTACAGCAAAATAGGGGTATTCTGTGGTATTTACGTGGTTTCTTTTACAGATTCAATGGAAATATTGTATGCCAACATTAAAAATATGTAGGTGGGGAAATATTGCCAGCAACACTATGTCGTTCTATGAAGTCGGCTTAACGCCTAAAGCGTTATTTTACTTATTTGGGATTGGATTTAGCGCGGTATGCTCCAAAGCCGTATATTTGACAGCTATTTAAAAAGGGATTTAACCCTCAATAACCTAGCGTTACATATATGTAACGGCAAATTGGCTATTTTCGGCTGACGATTTAGCGAAATTTTCGCTACTGACTAATAAATGGCGCTAGGTACACCTTCTCTGGGATCAAAACTATTAAATATTCCGACTGGCTAGGTTATGTCTTTAGTTTCAGTGTTCTGATTGACAACTTTCTGCTTCGTAGTTGTGAGTTTTAGTGAAAATATGACAGTGAGATTCGAGTAAGTACATTTGTTCCTCTATTCATTTTTCAATAATGATCCAAATCACTGCAATGCTTCTTCTAGTAGTTTCTATTAGATGTAATATCACTTATCGAAAAATATTCATCATTTTTTTGATAATGTGCCCAAAATTTTAACGTAACATTTATGTAACGCTAGGATGTAATGAGAGCACTTTTTTATGAATTTGAGTAAACATTATTTTATCCACCAACTTTTGTTTCTTTTACCTGCAATGAGGATTAAATTATTTGTAATTTCCTTATTTCAGGAGATGATTTTCTCTGCAGCATTGCAGCTTTAGAAATGGCATATGCTGATGAAGATTTAGAAATTTCGGAAATCTATACTGAACCTCCTGATGTGAGTTGTTTGACCGATGAGGATTCTGGAGATGAGGAAGGTGAAGGCGATTTAGACCGGCTATCAGGGCGACTTCTTCATGCACCAGTTACATACGTTCCGAACAAAAAAAGGAGACGATGTGCGTATGATAGCTGCAGTTTTTGCGTGCGCACGATGTGCATGAAGTGCGATGTAGGTCTTTTGCGTCGACTGTAACATACTTTACCATAAAAATTCACATTTTTCTATGAGTTTGTGTTACCTAAAATAAATATATATATTAAAATAATTTTTCAGGGTTTTGCTCACATTTCTTCCTAGCGTTACATATATGTAACACCCTTTTTTTTTCAAAAGTTAGGTATTTTTTTTTTTAAATAACTAATGGTTATCCGTTAAAGACATGCCCCATAACACAGTTATCTACCAAAAACATGATTAAGAAAAAAATTTCGTATTCAGGTTATTAAGGGTTAATGGGTTTCTTTCTGTATGTAAAGTGTTATATTGTAGAGATCATTGAGAAGTATAGGAATCCGCAAAAAAGTAAAAAATGTCTGAAAATGGATTTAGCAGGATTTGCGCGCGAGCTCCATATCGGACGTGTGCGAATTTTTCCAGAATTGTTGGTCTTTCTTGCAATTTTGGGTTTCGGCCAATTTTTGGCACGTTGAAATGAAAAAATGGACAATTTGGGGACAGACATTTTGACGCAGACTCTATGTATGACTTGATTATGAGCCAAGAACACGTGTATTTTTTTCCCAGATGTCTGGAAACGATTGTGAAATTTTAGGAAAGACCATTTTTTGAAACCGTCTAACGGGAAAATGGTCAAACTGAGCCAAATTTTTTGTTGAGAAATTTGTTTCGGGACTCTTCAGGTGAGGTGTGTAATTTTTTTCAGAATTTTTGGAGCCATTTTCGGATTTTTGAAAAAATGGCCAAATTGAAAATGACCAAAACGTGACCAAAAATTCTGAAAAAATTAGGCGTGCTCTTTAGATGAATCTGAACACTTTTGTTCTCTAAACTTTTGCCCTAAAGTTCTCCAGGTTTGAGTAAAAAAAATTATGAAAGTTTCCCTTAACAATGTGTCCCTACATTTTGGCCCGAGATATTGGACTTATGGACATGTTGGAATTAATTTTTTCTAAGTACATAACCTTTCAGTATGACTCTCGAATGCACTTTGCTCGTAGTTTTCTGTTGAAAAAAAAATTCTTTTTTCCAGTCAAAAAATTATGTTACAAAAAAAATCACCTGAAAAAATCGTGCTCTTTTCAACTTAAATGGCCAAAAACAGGGGTAAGGTTTTGCAGCATTTCCAGATTTTTTTTCCATCGTTTCTTGTATTTGACACGTTGCTAAAGAGAGGATATACAAAAACTGTAGTGTTGACGTTAAAGGGTTAAGGGACGTTTAACAAATTACCAAAGATAACGGTTTGAACTTTACTTTATGTACATTTAAAAAAAATGCATTTGCTTATTTTTAATCTCACTGGTCTTCGGTTACTTGTTACTGACGAAGTTAATAACAATATTAATAAACACTTTTATCCCTATTTTGCCCTGTATATTTCCTTAAAAAATATTTAAATATTTTGCAATCGTCAGTGATATATATCGATTTATCCATAATAACTATTACGTAGAACTATAATAAAATTTTATATATAACAACTTACTTTTCAAGCACTAACCTCATTTAAGTCACAGTCTGAAATATGGCGCAGTAAATTCGGCAAATAACGATATTATTATAAGTTAGGCTTTCAACAGTATAATAAGAATTATTTTCCATCCGCTTGTAGCGTAAATTTTTTACAATTAATGAGTGCCATGCTTAGAATTATCTTTTAACAAAGGTGATATCTCAACAGTAAAATTCAAAAACATTGAAACTTTGTTAGTAAGTAGACAACACTGAGAGACAATAAATCATTTTGTAGCAACGGAAAAACAGTTTAGAGGGTATGTAAATATTATCCAAAATCATAATATTCGCCAATATACAGAGTAGTCGTAAAGTAGTGGATAAAATCTATTAAATCGTCACAGCAACATACAGGATGTCCCATTTAAGGTCTATCCACAGTCAAATTTTCATGCTTTTTTTAATAAATAGGCCTCATAAAAAGATATTGAATGTTAATACTCCACGCATCCCGTGAAAGAAAGTCATGGCCGACTAGGAGATTTTTTTTCATGCGAAAAATCAAGAAGCGCCATTAGTGATTTTTTTAGCAAATAATTGACATCGGAGTCTTACTTAGGACCACCTTTAACTGGATTGTACCAATTTTCATTGGGTTTGAATACATAGTGCTAGAAAAATTAAAACTTAAGTCAATGTCAATTTTTTAATCAATCGTCAAAATGGCATCCAACTAATACCATTTTAAGTTGTAAAACTTGTAATTGTAAACAATGTCGGTACTATTTGGAAATTATCAACAACAAAACGTTGTTGATAACATACTATTGATAATTTAGCAACAAAAATGTTGTTATTAAATTAAATAACCGTTTCCTGACCACAAAATTTATATATGAAATGAAACACAATAAACAGCTATCATTTTGAGATGTATTAGTTATTTGAAATAATGAAAATAAGTTAGAATTTGATGTATATAGGAAAGAAACCCCGACCCTTAGATATATCCCCAACGATTCACACCACCCTTTTCAACATAAAATGGCAAGTTTTAATTTCCTAATGCGCCGTTTGTTAAGTTTCCCCTTAGTAAAGAGAGGTTTGAACATGAGAAAAAATTTAATTAAGGTGGGAAAGGGGTCTGAGATACAAAATAAAGCATATTTTTGTATTTTTTTTTCAGAATACCTTGTTTATTAATATTTTTTTACATTATTAAGCATTATTCTAAGAATATTCTGCTAAATTTTCATAAAAAAATTTGAAAAAATAAGCCATTGGTAGTGGTGAGAACAGCGTCACCTCAAAAAAAAAGTTTCCATGCGGTAGTCAGGATAACTCATGATTGCTTCATGCGAAATTAAAAAAACCAAAAAATATTTCGTTAGTGCATACGTTTATCTTGGATTTGAAAGAAAGGAATTAACAAAATATTCATTTTTGAATTTTTGGTAAAGGTGCAATCAAAAAAAAGAAAACCTTCATTCAGAACCGAGTATTTAGTATGTAAAAGAAGTGTGCAAAGTTTAGGCGAAATCGGTCCAAAGCTTTTCGAGAAATTTTGACTACCGACTTAAAACAAAAGTTTTGAGAAAAACGCGGTTAAAGTTTGATACATGAATAATGTTGCCAATGATGCCAAACTAACTGGGTTTAGTCTTTCAAAAAAGACCCTTTTAAAATCAGGTATATTTTTAACAATATAATAACAAACGAGTCTATTCTTGCCTATAGAAATTAGAAAGAAACAGAAAAGAGCAGCTGCCACAAACCACTTGCCGCGCCGAGCGTAATAACGGTCATGGGAGCGCCCGGAGACTCAATTGTCTATAACTCGAAAAGTTTTGCTCCTAATGATTTCCAATTTTCTGACAATATTTCTTATAAGTTGTAGTGTCAGAGAAAAAAAAATCGATTTTCCGACCCTGTTCCCCCCTTAAGAATATACCTAGCTAAGAATAATGGTTACTCAGTACAATTCTCCGATTTTTCGTAGAGATACTAACAATTCGAAATTGTTTCGTTACCATATGAACCCAAATTCACTCGCGGACTAGATACAGTTCTTAAGAATATTAATATCAATTTGGTTTATAATTCTAAAAATAAACTACAGACGCTTTTGGGCAACGGCAAAAAATAAAATCGATAATAACGAAAAGTCTGGAATATACGAAATGAGTTGCAAAGATTGTGATCAGAAGTATACTGGACAAACAAAAAGATCTATTTTCGACTAGATTTAAAGAACACACCATATTCTAACTGGTGAAATGTAATTAGAATTTATTGAATACCGCATCATCCGTGCACTGATTTTTGTTTCCATATCCTAATGGACCAGATATTCCGAGAACTAACATATTATTCTAGAAGATGGAGCACCAATTCATGAAGCAGCTCTTATCTGAACCCATTTAGAAAGGTTTTTCCAAATGTCTGGATACAAAAGTCCAATTCTTATCGTCAAATCCACTCCAATATTATTTTTAATGGAGATACATAAAAAAGTAAATCATACGTAAATTGACCCAAGAACTTGGATGACTTTAAAGTCAGAATTCAACAAGAAATACCTTCATAGCTCCTAGCTTGCTACAACTAGCAGTTACTGATAATATTGTCATTGTCATCAGTTACTGATAAAAAGTTGATGTTCTTAAAAATTTTCTTATGTGATCTATATGGTCATTCACCTTACCCCACAACAAAAAAGTGCTTTTTTCATGTTCGTCATAAAAAAATATACGCTGTCATTAAAAATATTTATAAAGGACGGCACAGCATTTGACTAGTGACCGAAACAATTCAAGGCCCTTATCAAAAAATTGTCATTCGTATGTAAATTTTGAGGTGTCCAAGAGATTTTTTCAAAAAAAAAAATCCGTGACGATTCTTTAAATTATATCCAGTACTTTACGAGAGCACTCTAAAAGGTGGCCGTTGAGGTAAATGTGTCACAATCTATATCAAAATAATCTCATCACTGTCCTTTACCACATACACAAGTTATTCCGTTTTAAAGTTTTCACTAAAATCGTTCTAAAGAAAGGCTTTAAAAAAAGGTTGTAGGTAAAATAAATGCATTCTAATTATTTTTACTAGCAAAACAGGGTATTACTATTTCGAAAAAACAACTTGACATGAGAATGAGCATAAAACATATTTTTTTCTACAATTCTGTTTTTTGAATTCTGCAGATATATTCAAAAGAACACTTTGGAATGGAAGATAACGAGTATGTAAAAATAACTTGTATTCGGAGAATCAATAAATCAGGAGATTGAACTGACACAAAGTACTTTATAATTTATGGAAAATTCGTTCTACTTTTGTGGTACAAAGTACAAAAAAGTCTTCTAGTTGTCGCTACTTTTCCAGTAGTTTTAAATAGTTTATGTATGATTTCTACAATATAGATATGTTCCACCTTTCTTCCATAACTCTGCTATTGTAAATTTAAGAAAAAATATTTCATAGAGCAGTTGCCTAGCATGATGTGGTGTGTATTTGTAAAATATTTTTAATCATACAGGGTGCTCCATTTATTATCCATTATTTTAAATGGAACACCCTGCATATTTGTTCACTGTAAACTGTTCAAACTGCACGTCTCTAACTTTTTAAAACAGTTAAACATGTGTTTCAAAAACAGTTTAATATCACCAAAACGATGGGTTTTATGTGCCAAATATTGTTAATAAACACAATTTAGTGGAGTGCCTAAAACGGCCTTAGGTGGAACACTTATATGTATAGGTTTTATAAAACACCTGTGACCTACATATTTGTTACAGTTGAGATACCGGTCCCATAATTTGAAAGACCGCTGTATACAGGGTGTTTACTGGTTGCAAAAGAAAGTTACGTACACATTCAGGGTGTCCCAAAAAAACACATCAAGCCGAAAGGGGATTACAGACCAGGTCCTGACTGGACATGTGACGAAAAAAATTTAGAAAAAGTGTCTTTGTTTTCAATATATGCTTGTTATATTGAGCTGAATAACACGCCATTTAAATAAATTATAACATTTTACAACAACAGTCAAGGTAATTTATAAAAAATGTATCACATGAATATAAACTATTTGAGGTAAAAAATGGTTAAGAGCTTTGAATATTACTACCATCTTACAACAATAGCTTAGGCAGAGAGTAGTAAAAGGGGGTAGGCACGTCATACGTGCATTATGACCCGACCGATCTCATTCCATGGTCAGTACGTTCCACTACTCCGTTTGGGTAGCGCACTGTTTTCTTATTCATGTATTTGTACTGCTGATTCTGGTTACTCTGTTGCTACTTTGTAAAATATTGCAACGTTGCAAAATATTATATTCAAAGACAAAGTTTATTCATTTGGAGTGTTATTCAGCTTAGTAAAATTTAAAAAAGTAAACAATTGGCCTTCATGCGAAACCGTGACACAAAAATATTTACTTAAGGAGGCTAGTTTTCATCAATTTTACAAAAGTACAAATAAAAGTGGCTATATTTCGAGAATCAAGACGCTTTTGTTTATTTTTTTTTTCGTCAATTTGTCCTGTCAGGACCTGGTCTGTAACCGCCTTTAGATTTGACGTTGCTTTTTGGGACACACTGTATATTTCGTTCAGATGATTTTTTTAATTCGAATAAATAAGAGGTGGTGACTAAATAGTGGATAAGCAACCTTCCCCAAAACACCCTGTGTAAACAATTTCAAAACGAAAACACTTAGCAATGCGAAAACTAAACATAATTTTGGTTACGCGTATGTTTTTTTAAGATTTCACAGCTGCGGCGTTAAATTGCAGGCTTCAGCGTGGTGTAGCATTGTCCTGAGCTTTGCGCCAGGTTTACTTGTGTCGGCTGTGAACTAGGAGGACTCTCAAATTTTGGTTTGCCCAACAAAAATGCTGGATTTGATTCGAGACCAACGCCGTTTGGATTTAGGGATGATGTCACCCCTATCAATCCTAAAAAATAAAAAGGCTATGAGTTAATAAGTACTCACTATATATGAGTACTGTCTGTGAGTATATACTCACAGACACTGTACTCAAAGTATTTATACAGATTGTTCCACCTAAAGCAGTTTCTTCCATACCTCTGTTATTGTAAATTTAAGAAAAAATGTTTTAAACAAAAGTTGCCCCAATTGATGTGGTGCATTTTATTAAAATATATCTGATAATACAGGGTGCTCCATTTCCTGTAATCGCTACAAAACTTAGTTATTTAAATGGAACACCCTATATATTTGTACATTTTGGATAATCCACTAAATTTTAGGCCGACTTTATTTGTCACACGTTGTAAATAAAATCCACCATTTTGAAGACATTTAACTGTTTTTGAAAACCAAACCAAAAAAGTTAAAGATGTGCGGTTTTGATAGTTCAATTTCATTTTCATTATTGCAAAATGTTGTACACTATTCTGTGTCGCAAATACTTAGTCTCAAACCTGACAACAGCTTTTACAACAGCGATAACTTCTTTTTAACCAACATTAACCCATTTCCGCCCAAACGACGAGATTTTGTACTCGATTTCGACGCTCTAACTTAATGCGTAAATGTCCTGGAAAAAAATCGTAAAATAGTGTTTTCGAAAGCTTAAAACCTCTTTCAGATGGGTTTCCGAAGGGGACAAAATCTCACCACGTCCACGTTTGTGTCCCTGGATTAGACCGAGAGTGAGAAGTAAAATTTTTCATTTTGAAACTTTTTTCTCAAAAAATATGAACTTTATCAAAAAGTTTCTAAGAACAAAAACGTCTTAAAATTGATAAAAGAATTTATTTTCAGAATATTTTGAGAAAAATTTTTATTTTTGGAAAATCGGAACATCAAAATTTTCAAAAAATGCCGAGGAAAATTCTAAAAAAAAATTGAGAGCATTCTTTGATCAATTTTAAGAAATTTTTGTTCTTAGGAATATTTTGGTAAAGTCTATACTATTTGAGAGAAAAAAATGTGTAATATTTCGAAAAAAAAATTTTCATTTCGGCCGCCATCTTGAATTTGCCGAGTGGAATTTCCCAAAAATTTCCATAAGGTGTTAAAGAACAGATATTAATGGAACTAGACGTCATGATTTGAGCAACCAGAAAAAGTTGTTTCCGACTCCAAATACGAATTTAAAAAAAAAAGGAATAAAAAATTTCGTACTTTAAAAAAAAAAATCAATTATAACTTTATCAAATCAAACTGTATATCGAATTCGACTATGCCATCTGAAAGAGGATGTTTTTAAGCTATCGAAAACACAATGTTACGATTTTTTTTCCAGGACATTTATGCATTAAGTTATAGCGTTGAAAGTCGAGTACAAAATCTCGTCGTTTGGGCGGAAATGGGTTAACTTACATCGTTGAACGCAAAATTAAATTGCCTTTTTAATTGATAACAGATTGTCCATATCTATCTCCTTCAGTTTTTGAGAAAAAATCGGATCTTTTCCAAAGTTCGTGAAAAAGAGATTTAAAAAAGAAACAAGTAGGCTTTGACAATATTATGTACATCATTTTCTTACATTCTGTTGATCATTGTCAATAAATGCAGTAAATGATATTATCAAAGCCTGCTTATTTCCTTTAAATCTCTTTTTTCACGAACATTGGAAAATAATCGATTTTTCCTCGAAATCTGAGGAGATCGATACGGACAACCAGAGATAATTCCTGATGAATCGAACTGTCAAACTGCATGTCTCTAACTTTTTTTGGTTTAGATGCTATTTAGAAATATTTAGAGCGCTGTCATCGTGATATTTACACTATTTGATACAGCGCTTCGGGATGCCATCGTGATATTTTTCAAAAACAATTGAATATCTCCAAAACGGTTGCTTTTAGATACCATGTATGGTTAACAAAGTTAACGTAAAATTTAGTGAGGTATTCCAAAATACACAAATATACGTGTTGCGTTTAAAATTACGAAGTTGTGTATCAGATACAGGAAGTGGAGCACCCTGTATCATTACAAATATTTTCCGAATATATATAACATAATTTTAAGCAACTTTTATTTGAAACATTTCTTCTTAAATTTACAATAACAGAGTTATGGAATAAACCACCTTAGGTGAAACATCCTGTATATAGAAAAATAGTTCAATTTTGTGAAACTTCTGATCATGTACAGTCTTGGAAGAAAAGAATTGCTATGCAAAAAATATTTTTCTCACACTAGTGGCATTGTCGATTGCTTTATTGTGTCAAAATTTACCGAAAGCAGATCAGAGATAAGCGACTTTTCTATTAAAAATATGATGACACCATCAAATTCAGAATATTACATAATATCCACATGCAAATTGTCATTTTCAGATTAATTGAAATTGGCCTACTATGATCTAAATCAGAGGTTCCCAAAGTTTTTTGCCCCGTACACCACTAAATGTTTTTCGTGGACCTACCCTACCTGCCTAATACTGAATTTTCCTAAACGTTTTAACTTAAAATATGTTTTCACAGCTAATACAGTGCTGCTCACTTTGATAGGGTTTTTTGTATACAGTACCTTGGCTATGACCTTGAAGGTTATGTCAAGGTCAAGCCCATTTAAAAAATGGGACCACCTATTTTTGAAACCGGAAATGAAAAGAGCGGAAAATTTTACAATCGATTATGACCTTGACCAACTCTTGGGATTTCACCTTCAAGGCTATTACAAGGTCAAATACAATTGAGGCATTGAAGTTTGATAAATACGCATCATGGAAACAAGTTGACCAAAATAAAGACCTATCTAGTCATCTAAGGCAAAACTCTTTACTCTCCACTCTCCAGCCGGCCAAGGCAAGACTCGTCCAAACCGTCTTAATTATTAGAATGAGTGCTCAAACTGTGGTCGGTTAACTTCTTTACAGTAAGCCAATCGATTATAAAAACTGTTGATTGCGTTCATGAAATACTCAACGGGATGACAACGCATTCGTCTAGTATGCGTTATCGTAATTCTTGTAAATTTTGCGGCTTCGTTTTGTACACCCTACCTTTGAGATAACCCCACAAAAACTGATGAAATTGAGTAAGTATGACCATAACCAATGATTTCAAGGTCACGGCCAAGGTCAAATTCAAGGTCACAGTTTAATTATCAGGAAAAAACAACTTTTATGTACATACATATGTCATTTTTCTCTGGGATACGTATTATCAAACTTTATTGTCTCAATTGTATTCGACCTTGGAATAGCCTTGAAGCTCAAATCCCAGGAGTTGGCCAAGATGATAACACAGCTCCACAAAAAAAAATTTTTCGTTTGCAGGGGTCTTTGGGGACTTTGTATACTATATTTTGCATACTTTGTTTTTTGGGTCGCTGAAACCGAATCCGAAGTCCAAATTGCTCCATCAGATCCGGTTCTTTGACTAACCTCAAAATTCCCCATAACGTCAAAACCCAATACCTTATGATTCTAAAACCCCACAACTCAGTAAAAAAGAGACTTATACGCGCTTAACAGTGTAAATCCATATGTTTGAAATGGATTTGCCTGGATGTTTGAATGAAAGGTATTGAGGTTATGGGGCCTAAGGTTATGGAGTTTTGAGATTATATGGTTATGGAATTGATGAAATATATGATTATGGGATTTCGTTTGGGTTTTTATCAAATTTTATAATTTTTAACTTTTGAGGTTAGGGAAAAGAACCGGATCTGATGGAGCAATTTGGACTTCGGATTCGGTTTCAGCGACCCAAAAAACATATAGTATACATCCAGTATCAGTCAGACCCCTGCAAACGAAAATTTTTTTTTGTGGAGCTGTGTAATCGATTGTAAAATTATCCGCTCCTTTCATTTCCGGTGTCAAAAATAGGGGGTCACATTTGTTAAAACGTACTTGACCTTGACATAGCCTTCAAAGTCAAGGTCAAATCCACCAGTCACCATTTGATTGCCAGGAGAAAATCCTACAACTTTTATCAAGGTCGTTTTTCTCTAGGAGGCGTATTTCTCGAGTTATCCAGCCGTCCCGGAACTTTTGACGCACTGTATATAAATTAGTAAGTAATTTCTTTTTATAATGTCCATTATAAATATTATGTACATACAATATGTGTCAAGTGTAACAAGTCATATACAGAACGTTTAAATGTTGATGACACACATTTACATTTCACGCAACCCCTTTTTTTTTCGCTGACATAGACCCCCTGCAAATCTAAATCGACCCTTGTGTGTCCATATAGACCACTTTGGGAATCTATGATCTAAATAAACAATAAATGTTTATTACCTTAACTTACTTGTGAAGTTATCACTCCGTTTTTGAAAATTCTAAGTGAATTAATTTGACTTGTTTCAATTATAAGAAAAAATATACTGTTACTCTTTTGCGTCTTTTGTCTTTGGCTACAAATGGCCCATAAAATTGTAATACGATATTTTTGACTAGTTTATTCATTTCATTTTGTCTGTTTTTTTTTTGATTAGAACGTTCATAACACAGCTCCACAAAAAAAATTTGGTTTGCAGTGGTCTGACTATGTATACTATAGGTTTTTTGGGTCGCTGAAACCGAATCCAAATTGCTCCATCAGATCCGGTTCTTATAATCCGGTTATATAATTTGATAAAAACCGAAACGAAATCCCATAATCATATATCTCATCAATTCCATAACCATATAATCTCAAAACCCCATAACCTTAGGCCCCATAACCTCAAAAATCCAATAACCTTATGATTCTAAAACCCCATAACTCAGTAAAAAACAGACTTATAGGCGCTTAAGCAGTGTAAATCGATATGTTTGAAACGGATTTGCCCTTCAATTCCAGTACCACTCAACCTCAAAACCGCGTGATCATAAAACCTCATAACCTCAAAAATCCCATAACCTTGTGATTGAAAAACCTTATAAACCAGTAAAAAAGATAGTTATACGCATTCAAGCAGTGTAAATCAATATGTTTGAAACGGGTGTGCCCTTCAACCTCACTACCACTCAACCTCAAAATTTGGTTATTTGGTTATGAGGTTTTAAGAGAGGTTAAAGGGTAAGAGAGGTTAAATGAGAGGCACACCCGTTTCAAACATATTGATTTACACTGCTTGAATGTGTAAAAGTCTCTTTTTTACTGGTTTATAAGGTATTTCAATCACACGGTTATGGGATTTTTGAGGTTATGAGGTTTTATGATCACGCGGTTTTGAGGTTAAGTAGTACTGGAATTGAAGGGCAAATCCGTTTCAAACATATCGATTTACACTGCTTAAGCGCCTATAAGTCTTTTTTACTGATTTATGGGGTTTTAGAATCATAAGGTTATTGGGTTTTTGAGGTTATGGGACCTAAATGGAGTTTTGAGGTTATATGGTTATGGCATTGATGAAATATATGATTATGGGATTTATTTTCGGTTTTTATCAAATTATATAATTTTTAGCTTGAATTTCATGGTTTTAGGCCTGTTTTTTTGAGGTTAGGAAAAGAACCGGATCTGATGAAGCAATTTGGACTTTGGATTCGGTTTCAGCGACCCAAAGAACCTATAGTATATATAGTCAGACCCCTGCAAACGAAAATTTTTTTGTGGAGCTGTGTAATGCATAAAATTTATTTATTAAATACTAGCTAATAGTACATACTAGGGTGCAATAAGCTCGTGGTGGGTCAGGACCGAACTCAGTAAAGCAACACAAACTTATTAAAATGTGGTAGAGACACTTTCCCAAATACATATTTTCTATTCGATATATCATCGTCAAGATGTAATGCATGCGCTAGACATGTCACATGGGCCATATTTTTATATGTGCGTTTTAGGCGCTCAGCTGCTTTTCGCATATAAGCGGCTGCATCTGTGACAAACACCAGTAAATTGTCATTGTCAACATACATAAATTCCCAAATGTCCTGATTTTGTAAATAGTTTTCATTCAGCTTATTTTCAATGTTATCGGTGCTAACAAAAATTCGATCAGATTAATTACGATGTAAAATTCGATGCTTTTTTCAGAATATGGCCTTAGAATTTTTCAAAAATTGATTTTAAAAACGTTAGTTTGCAATGTATGTATTTAAAGTTTAATAGTTTTTTTCTCCAACACTATCCATTTTAGTAAATATTTCTCCAGACGCGTAGCAAAATACTGTTTAGGGACGTTTGATTTATATAATTAAATAATGCAAATGAAAGTCCTGACCTGGGACCCTAATTAAAGTCCACCTATTTTATTGCAGCCTAGTACGTACTATGTCCTAGATCCTACTTTACTATTACCAGGCTTAGGACAAAACGTGGTTTTAGCCTTGAACGGCTGTCAAGTAAACATCTGTTAATCGAATGTCGACCTTATGTTTTATTGCTGACAATTTTTTAGTATGTTTGGGTTTACGTGGTTAAAATAACTCGTTTATGTTCAAAAACCTTAATATAAAATACTAACAAAAATGAAAGAATATTAAAAAAAATTCCAAATTTTTGGGTGATTTTCAACAAGGGATAACTCGGAGAAAAATGGTCGCACATAAAATAAAAAAAAAAAAACAAATTGTAGCCTCAAGTGTCTAGTTTTCAGATCTGGATTTAAACATTTTTTAGCGAGAGCGGTTCTCATGTAATCATCCGAAAACCAACAAAAAAAAATTCCAAATTTTTGCTCGTCTTTAAAATGGTCTGTGGACTTCTAAAAATTGTTTTTATCATGCGACCATAAAGGTCTTTTAGACATTTTAATCAGCTTTAATTTGACCTCGACGATGATAACGAGCTCCGTACGATGATTTGCCGCGGAGTTATCGTCGATCAAAGCAAAAAAGTCCTTTTCAACTTTGACAATCGGGAACTAATGATCGTACAGAAAATGGAGGTAGGGTTTTGGAAACTGCAAAATATTCTCTATAAGACACAATCGGGGACGATTGATAAAAAAAAATGTTCGAAGCTGTTTGCTGAAAAAAAGTTAAAAAATTTATGAATTTAAGGATATTTGGAAAATTTGGTATAACTGTATATAGTGGATGAACGAAGGATATCGTCGGTAATTTTTTTAACCTCAAAGTGTCCCCAAAAAAATTTTTTTCTTAGTGCCCCGAAGGTTTAAATTTATAGTTTCGGCCAAAAATCACCGTGACAAGCACTTTTTCGATTTTTATGCATTTTTTTCATCTTCAATATGATTTTTTTGGCGACAATCTATATTTTTTTTGCTCAAAAACATTACTCGTTGGAAAAAAACGAAAAAAAAACTTTTTTTTTGATTTTTTTTTCAAAACATTTTTTTTGAAATTTTTTTTGCAACGAATAAAGTTTTTGAACAAAAAAAAATGGATTGTCGCCAAAAAAATCATATTGAAGTTGAAGAAATGCATAAAAATCGAAAAATTGCTTGTTACGGTGATTTTTAGCCGAAACGATAAAGGACCGCACCAATCATATGGATTTTGGTTCCAGGCCAATTTTTCTGGGGTTGAAATATGTTGTACCTTGAATCCGCCTGAACAAATATTTTCATGGCACCAAGGTCCAAAAATCAACTCCAAGCGAGTTACGAGCCGTCGAAAGTCAGATATCTGACTTTCCACGAGCCGTCGAAATCGGAATTTTTTGGAATCTATTGAGTTTAGCAAAAATTATCTAAGAACAAAAATGTCTTAAAATTAGTCAAAGAATACTCTCAAGAATCCCTTTCAGAATTTTTAGAGATGATATGTGGTTTTTTAAAAAATGGCGAAAAATTGCAATTTTTCGTAATTTCAAAAATCATCTAAATATTCTGAAAAAAATTGAGGGTATTCTTTGACTAATTCTAAGACATTTTTGTTCTTAGATAATTTTTTGCTAAACTCAATAGATTTCAAAAAAATTCCGATTTCGACGGCTCGTGGAAAGTCAGATATCTGACTTCAAGTACAACATATTTCAATCCCAGAAAAATTGGCCGGGAACCAAAATCAATATGATTGGTGCGGGGTCCTTTAAACCTTCGGGGCACTAAGAAAAAAAATCGCAGCGCTTTGCAATTTTGAGGGTGTTTTGGGGACACTTTTAGGTTAAAAAATTACCGAGATATCCTTCGTTCATCCACAATATCCAAAGTTATACCAAATTTTACAAATATCCCTAAATTCGCAAATTTTTAACTTTTTTTTCAGCCAACATTATCGCTTCAAAATATTTTTTTTATCAATCGCCCCCGATTGTGTCTTATAGAGAATGTTTTGCAGTTTCCAAAACCCTACCTCCATTTTCTGTACGATCATTAGTTACGGAGTATTTGATTGTCAAAGTTGAAAAGGACTTTTTTTGCTTTGATCGACGATAACTCCGCGGCAAATCATCGTACGGAGCTCGTTAATAGGTCAAATTAAAGCTGATTAAATTGTGATCTGATAAAAAAAGATCTTTATGGTCGCATGATGAAAAAACATTTTTGAAGTCCACAGACCATTTTAAAGACGAGCAAAAATTTTGATTTTTTTTTTTTTTTGGTTTTCGGATGATTACGTGAGAACCGCTCCCGCTAAAAAAAATTTAAATCCAGATCTGAAAACTAGACACTTGATGCTACAATTTCCTTTTTTTTTTATTTTCTGTACGACCATTTTTCTCCGTTTTTCCGAATTTTCAACAAGGGATCTTGTTAAAAATCACCTAAAAGGATTTGGAATTTTTTCAATATCCTTTAATTTTTGTTACTATGTATTAGAATACCATGCAATTTTCGTTTAAATAATACTTATCTGACAAAAAATGGCACACTGTACTTCGCCGATAATATTTGGTCTTTATCTATCATACCAATGCAAATATCCCATGAACAGAAACTATTCGGCTCCAGGACCAACCGCGCACGCGCCACTTGGAAATTATGAATGAAGCAATCCATTCATCAGAGCCATTAAAAGTAAAAACCACGTTTTGTCTGAAGTCTGACTATTACATGCCAATGCACTTATTAAGAGACGTACTATGTGCAAAATTTTCCCCCGGAATTGTTTATCCGTATAATATTTTACTTTTTAACCTAACAACTTTAACATAGCATATACAAATATGATTGAGTCAATGCCAGAGTTTGTCTCTTTCAATTTTCAATCTTTTTTTTCCTTGACTGTACATTTGTTTATAAATATGTAGATATTATATTATCAGAATATATACCCAATTCTACGGAAAAAAGTATGAGAATTATAGTAGAAAAAATACATACACAGGTACATATATCACCCAAGACAACTTAAAATAACAGTATGTACTGGGTGATTGGTTGACAATTGACACCTTCTCCTCTCTGTCTGCGTTGATAGGATTTGCAATCAAAAATTGTGGAAAAATTGAGCTATTGTATTTTTACACATATTTTTTAATGTAGTATTAGTTACAAAGTGTTAAAATGTGAAGTATTAGACATAATTAATAAATTTTTTTTAGGAATAATGCCCTATATGTTTTTTTTAACTGAATCATCCATTTTTTTCTGAATTAACCGATATAAAACTTATTATTAGTATTGACTATTATTGGGACTATTACTCTGACACTTCATGTAATATTTACATTTGAAAATATAAAGTACGGGGTGTCACATTTTTATGTAAAAACTTTCATACGTTTGATTTACAGGTGATTATAAAAGGGATCTTTCATAAAAAACTTTCCGATTCGAGCCCTCCCTTATTTTCTCTCCCTCTCAATAATGGAATAACGTAAGATTTTGATATTTTGTGTGTGACTTTTATTAATAGAAGGATATCTTGTGGCAATTTATAACACTACAAATATATGCACGATAGCACAGTTCTATTGAAACCTTTTTCACCTCTTTCTGTTGTTTTGTCTAGTTTAAATTGACATGAAAATACAGGCATGGTTATTTAGTCATTTTATTTCAGGTTGTCAGTCGATTGTGACTTTTCAGTCCTTTACTACTGAGACCACTACTACTTATCTACAAATATATGTATACTTATATACAATGAGGTCCATACGTGACGGATAAATTCATTATCTACGTAATTTACAATTAATGAGTAAAATCTTGAAACACGTCAATTTTTAATTCTAGAATTACATTTTTTTGAGCATAATTTTATACCTCCCCTCCAACCCCCTTGGAGTGACAGCTACCCCTTTAAAATTTTTAAATGGAACACGGGCGCGTGTGATAGCTCATTTGAAAGGGTTCTTAATTATCTATTCAGCAATATAAGGTTTTTTGAATTTTGTATATTTTTCATCAAGAAAATTAAATTTGATAATTTCAAAATTATTATTACTATGGAATGTATACAATCAAGTGCCTATGTACCAAATATTTGTCAAATATGACTTGTTTAGTTAATTTTGTGTCAACATTCAACTTCAATGTATCGGTTTCCCTGATACGCTACGCAAAATACCCAACAAAAAGAAAGAAGTAAAAAGGGTTTCTTTTTACATATCAGAAAAAATTATGCATTTAAATATCTTTATTTGCTAGATCTGTGAAAACTTATTATTATATTATGTTATTTATCGCTGATCGTAAAGTTGATCATTATTTTAACAATGAGTCTTTTGGATACCCAAAGAATTGAAATTTTGATATTATTAGGATGTGGTAATAATACAAGAACGCAGAAGCAGATATGCGAAATATTGAATACTAAGTATCCCAACCGCCGCATTTCTCAGTCTATGGTTAGTAGAATAGAAAACAAATTTCGTGAATTTGGAAACGTTACAGATATTCCTAAATCTGGTAGGAAACTCATTTTAGACGATGAATAGAAATCGGATATATTGTTAGATATTCAAGATAATCCACATAAACCTACAAGACAAGTTGTCGCCGATAATGATGTTAGTAAAACGTCCATATTGCGTCTTCTAAAAAACGAAAAATACCGCCCATATAAAATTCATTTGGTCAACAAACAGAACTGTAGATACTGGAGTATAGAAAATCCACATTGGATGATGGAGGCCAATACTCAATATCCTGAGAGGGTGAACGCTTGGGCTGGAATTATAAATTCTTAAATTATCGGACCATATTTCCTTGATGGCACATTAACTGGCGCGTGTTACTTGTATTTCTTGCAAAATTTCTTAGAAGTTAAGAGGAGTTAGGAGTTAAGTTTTCCAGAGTTAAAAATGCTTTTCCCAGATGATGACAACCACAATGAAATTGATAGAAGTATTTGGTTTCAGCAGGACGGAGCTACACCACATTTTTCATTGGAAGTAAGAGCCTATCTGAATCAAGTTTTTCCCAATAGATGGATCGCTGTGAAATTGAGTGACCTGCTCGTTCTCCCGATTTGACCCAGCTTGACTATTTTTTATGGGGTTACTTAAAATCTAGAGATTAATCAAATCACCCCAGAAACATTACAAAGTATTTTAGAAGAATTTCAGCAACGCCTCCATTATTGCCAAGAAGCAACGGGCGCCGTTTGAACATTTGATTTAAGCTGTTCTTCTGTTCTGTGTCATGTTCTTTTCTTTACTTAGTAACATTAAAAATGTAATATTTTTCAATAAAAAAATTATAGAAATTAAAAAAAATCTTATGTTGTTGGATGGAAAATTAAAAACCCTTTCAAATAAGCTATCACACGCACCCTCGTTCCATTTAAAAATTTTAAAGGGGTAGTTGTCACTCCAAGGGGGTTGGAAGGGGAGGTATAAAATTATACTGAAAAAAATGTCATTCTAGAATTAAAAATTGACGTGTTTCAGGATTTTACTCATAAATTGTAAATTACGTAGATAATGAATTTATCCGTTACTTATGGACCTCACTGTACAAAGCCGTATCACACGATTCATCCAATAGTTAAGGATGGGAAGGAGGAAAAATAAATGGAGACAAGTTTATTAACGAGAATAAAGGAGGTTTAAGAGAACAATTAGGACAACAAAAGGTGAAAGTACAAGGACGATGAAGTTTTGAATGACAGGAAGGTGATTTGATGCAACAGGACAAGTAGTTAATAAGGACGAGGATCTCGTGGATAAATAAGGGCAAAGAGATTAATGAGGTTAAAGAGGACAACAAAGACAGGAAAGTTAAGGAGGGCAGAAAGTGGGCAAAAGGAGGACGAAAGTAAGAGAAAAGGAGTACAAAAGGAGGAAGAAGAGAAGATAAAAGAAGATTAGGGAGGGACAAGGACAGTAAAAGGAGAGCGACAACAAAGAACGTTATTTTTCAAAGAAAGGATATTATTTGAAAATAATATTCAAAATTTATTAAACTAGTTAACCCAAACATTAAAAAAAATAATTTGTCAAATTTTTAATGCAAAAGATAAAAAGTATAAAACTCAACAATCCAAACAAGCATTAAACTAATGGAAAAAATTGAAGGGTCAAAAAATTTTCCGAATTTTTAGTGATTTTTCAGAATGCTGTATCTCAGTGAAAAATGGTCTTATCGAGGTCAAAAAAAAGCATTTTGAAGCTTCAAGTTTCTAGTTTTGAGATATTTTGGCGAAAACATTTTTAGAGCTCCATGTTTCGCGCAATTTTAGGAAGTAGTGTGAGAAAAAACGTTTTTTCTGCATTTTTTTTGCTTTTTTTTTTAATTTTTCTAACTTAACCATGATATGGACCGGATATCTTGTTTATTCAGCTTCAATTTGCTTTTTTTTTTAATCTCGATACGACCATTTGTTGCTGAGATATCGAACTTTAAATCAAAAAGGACCCTTTTTGTCTTTGATCGACGATATCTCAGCAACCAACGGTAACACAGAAAATCTAAGGGCAGTTCTGAAAACTGGAATAAACACCCTACAAGGTTCTGCTGCGATTTTTGAGAATAATTTTTTTTATCCTTGACATGAATTTGAAAAGACAGGAAAAAAAACTGTTTTTCAGAACATCAACGGCTGAAATTCAAATCTTCATGAAATGACTAATGTTGCGTGTGCCTTTTTTACAGTTGAATATACCCTCAAAAACCATGCAAAGTTACATTACGATCTAATGAACTGTTTTCTTGTTTCAATCGGTCAAACTTTTTGAAAAAATTAAAGGGTCACGTTTTTTGAGCTTAAACATGTCCTAATCATGGTTAAAATGAAAAAGAAATGTTTTCGAGCTTCCCCACAATTTTTTCCACAAATACCGTTGAAATTTACAAAAAAAAAAATCAATTTTTTTTTTTTTTTTTTCGAAAATTGACACACAACACACACTCGTGCAACTCCACGTGGTACGCTTTAGG
Organism: Aromia moschata; assembly: GCA_029963805.1. Taxonomy (NCBI): domain Eukaryota; kingdom Metazoa; phylum Arthropoda; class Insecta; order Coleoptera; family Cerambycidae; genus Aromia; species Aromia moschata. Next base: position 38,099 of record JAPWTK010001213.1, read on the forward strand.
TAATGCTAATGCCGATGGTAGTAAAAATCAATTTTTTTTTTCAAGTTTTGGAAGCCTTTAAAAAAAAATTCAATTTTCGAAAAAAACAATTTTTTGAAACGGTATTTATGGAAAAAATTGTGGGGGAGCTCGAAAACATTTCTTTTTTTCACTTTAGCCATGTTTAGGACATGTTTAAGCTCAAAAAAATGTGACCCTTTAATTTTTTTCAAAAGTTTGACCGTTTGCAACAAGAAAACGGTTCGTTAGATCGTAATGTAACTTTGCATAGTTTTTAGGGGTATATTCAACTGTAAAAGGCACACGCAACATTAGTCATTTCATGAAGATTTGAATTTTAGCCATTGATGTTCTGAGAAAACATCAATTACTCGTTTTTTCCTGGGTTTTCAAATTCATGTCAAGGATAAAAAAATTCTCCTCAAAAATCGCAGCAGAACCTTGTAGGGTGTTTATTCCAGTTTTCAGAACTGCCCTTAGATTTTCTGTGCTACCGTTAGTTGCACATACAGAGATATCGTCGATCAAAGACAAAAGGGTCCTTTTTGATTTAAAGTTCGATATCTTAGCAACAAATGGTCTTATCGAGATTTAAAAAAAATCAAATTAAAGCTGAATAAACAAGCTATCCGGTCCATACCATGGTTAAGTTTTTTTTCAAGCTCGTGGACTTGAAAAAAGAAATAAAAAAAATTCGCAAAACTTTTTTCTCACACTACTTCCTAAAATTGCGCGAAACATGGAGTTCTAAAAATCTTTTCGCCGAAATATCTCAAAAGTAGAAACTTGAAGCTTCAAAAGGCTTTTTGTTAGACCTCGATAAGACCATTTTTCACTGAGATACAGCATTCTGAAAAATCACTAAAAATTCGGAAAATTTTTTTGACCCTTTAATTTTTTCCATTAGTGTATTATAGTTATGTATTATATTAGTGTATGTATATTAATTTAGGTTTATATCACACTGTGCAATTTTTGAATTGTATTGTAAACAGCATGGAAAAACAAATTAAACTACACAGAACTAACTTACTATCTTGCATTATAGTCTAAGAGCCAGTGGCCGGCAGACTGTAAGTATTTTACCAAAGATGAAATTTTCCTCAGTGACTCTCCTATACCTACCATTCATGAGATGGAGAGTCACTAAGCCCAGCGAGGGTAGCTATGACGTCACCCAGGTAAGACAGGTATAAGAATCAGACCAAGTTCAAAAGTATTTTACCAAAGCTGCCGTTTGGATATACATAAAGAATATAACTATTGCTATTGAAGAATGCAATGGCAGACGATTTGGCCGGTTGTAACCTCATGGCAGACGTTTTTGAAAATTTAAAAAGAAAAATTCAATGTATTTTAACAAATCTGATTTTATATATGTTATTTTTACGAGTAGTATTAAAAGCTTATTTTTAAGACAGCAGACGTCAAAATCTTACCAATAGTGCGAGTATATGCACCTATTGTAATCACTTTTACTTCTATAATATAGAGACATCCAAAAAAAAACGTCATCAAAGTTGGCCGAGAAAAAAAAGACATTTCTATTCTGAATCGAATTTATAACCTTATTTACTTGTCAAAACTGTCACATCATATGACAGCTATTGTTTATTTTATAAATTGTAACAGTTACTTGTCAAAAGTTTGACATAACCGAAAAGCTTAGACATGACCGCTATTTCCATCTCTCTCGTTCATAGCCAGAGTTGATGACGTTTTTTTTTGGATGTCTCTATATTTGCATGCAAATGGATATTAGGGTGTCCGTTATTTACAAACTTGTTTTTTTTTTTCACAGATAAGGATCAGTTTGACTTTCCTAAACGCTTTATTTTCAATTCAGGTGATTTTAAATGGTTTCTCAACAAAAACGTTAATTGTTTTATTAATGCTAAATTTTTTTGCATGCTCTGTTAAATTTTTTGAAAGATTTGGTGCTGATCATCTAATTGAACTTTCTTCAATTAGATGATAGTACATGGTCAGATAATCCAGATTATTTGAGAGGGTTAAAAATTGTTAAACAACTACGTGTGGTCAATGATACTGCAGAGAGAGCTGTCAAATTGACTGAAGAATATATTAATACTCTAGCTAAGCACGAAGATAAAAAACAATGTCATTCAAATAAGTAGGTAAGTATAAAACAAAATCCAAATGCCACCAAAGAATGTTTAATAAAATGAATTGTGTTGATCAATATGTTAAAAAAATTAGTTTAATCTATCACATTTTCCCCGAGAAATTGCAAAATTTTGAACTTAACTCAAATCGCCAGTCACATTATTTTTCAATTATCTGAATTTTTTACAATAATTTTACCTATAATACAGTTAAAATTAGATATTTTTCGCAATAAACAATTTACTTTTATATAAATAATGATAATTTTGCAGTCAAAGTAAAATAATCTAAGAAATTACCTTTCAACCTTGAATCACTTTTAAACAATTGAATTTATCGAAAAATCATAAGAGAGCTTTTTTGTAGAGCGTTCAATTTCCTATAAAAATATGAATCTCGGATCGCTGTATGTTAACGTACTCAGGAGAAAAAATTAAATGTAAAACGTGCCGAAACCCAATGTTGTTTAAATGGGAAATGTATCGTCTTTGTGCCAGGGTTTAATATGAATATTAAGGGATTATATGGGTCTGATGATTTTTTTTAGGTCATAAACTAAAAATTTAGGGTGCGCTGCGGAAGAAAAAAACAAGTTGGTAAATAACGGACACCCTAATGGATATACTATGAATAATATAAAAAGAAATGATACTGCTTTATAGTAGTTGGTGGGGAAGATGGGCCGTTTATAAAATAATAGTAATAATGATTATAAAAATATAGTGATAATAATAAAAATAGAATTAAAGTTTTTATTGGTAATTTCTTTTGTTCAATAGAAAATACAAATTCAGTAATGGATAATAATAATTGTTTACTCAATTCAAGTTGATATTTCATCTTACAAATTACATATTTCAAAGGACCCCGCACAAAACAAGTCGGTGAGGGGTACAGTCAAATGGACTGAAAATTTAGTATGTTGTACTTCATGACATCGTGATATCAAAAGTCCTCATGGACAGAACGCCTGAAAATCAATACTTTTTGAGATACGAAGTTGCAAAGGACTGAAATATTGCAGCACCTTCAAAAGGCATGCTTGAGTGTATTATATCGTATTATTTTACAACATTGATATTTATGAAGACATTTTCACTCGATCATTAAATTCACTCGAGAATGACCTTGAAATATGACTTAAAGGCGAAAATCAAGGTCATCATGCTAATGCCGACGGCAGCTGATGTTTGGATGATTTATGTGAACTCTACGATATTGGATTATTGGGGTTAAGAATACACCAGTTTTTTCGTTTTTATTTTGAATGACCTTGAAATGAACCCCTATTTAACCTTTAGGGATTAAGTAAACACCGAATTTGGATTCAGCGACCCCAAAAAACATATACATCTACTTTCTCGGATTAATATAATCGTTTTATCTTCGCTTGACCTTGATTTTCGCCTTTGTCATATTTCAATGTCATTCTCGAGTGAATTTAATGATCGAGTGAAAATATCTTCATAAATATCAATGTTGTAAAATAATAGTGTTAAACAACTCCTTGTACGATATAATTCACTCAAGCATGCCTTTTGCAGGTGCTGCAATATTTCAGTCCTTTGCAACTTCGTATCTCAAAAAGTATTGATTTTCAGGCGTTTTGTCCATGAGGACTTTTGATCAGGATGTCATGAAGTACAACATACTAAAGTTTCAGTCCATTTGACTGTACCCCTCACCCACTTGGGGTCCTTTATATCGGTTATTTTCTGTTATTCGTCAGCTTCATCTTCGGAATCATTTCTAGCATCTACTGAATCACTATCTGTAAAATAGAGTTTAAATTAGTAAACTGAACCAAGCAAATTTAAAATAGAATTTATCGTAATAAAATTACCTGGAATATCTTGGATGAAATCACTAACGAAACATGGAATTTGATCTCCCTCAAACCACTTAAACACGTATGAGGTGTCTTGCTCTACCCAATCATATTCCAGTGGGTTCAACACAGTAGGGTCTTTTTGGGACGCATTTTTCCAGATACTAGAAATGTAGTGAGCTCTTAAAAATTGTTGGTATAGTTCAGTTTTGCATGGTGGAATCGAGCTAGCATCAAAATTTCGTACTTTCTTATTAAAGTTCTCATTTATGTCAGTAGCTTTGTCAGACTGACTGAGTTGGAACCCACTATCATCCACGTTCTTACATTTTTTAGTATTGTACATGTGGCCAGTATATTATGAAGTACGTTAAATATCTATTATAATATATCTGGTGTTAAATCATCGCTCCCCAAACTTAGCTCCGCAAAAGCATTACTTTTTTTTTTAAACAAGGTGAAAGGCCTTTTTTTCCTTTATCAAAAAATGCAGGATTGTAATCACGCCCAGTGAAAGCATGAATTTGTATTTTCTTTTGTATAAAAAAAATTACCAATAAAAAATTTATATTTTTATTATTATCACTATATTTTTATAATAATAATTATTATTTTATAAACGACCCATCTTCCCCACCTACTACTATAAAGCAGTAAGTCTCATTTATTTTTATATTATTCATAGTATATCCATTTGCATGCAAATATTATAGAAGTGAAAGTGATTACAATAGGTACTTACATACATGGTGGTACAAAATTATCAAATAATGGCTTTAACTTTGTTATTTGAAAAGTTAAAAAAAAGTTCAATATAAAAGTTATTTTGTTCATTCCCATGTATGTTTTAAGTTTTTTGGTTTGTCGATATCTTCTTTTGTTTTGTTCCTATGGCAACCAACTTTTTTTAAATGGCACGCATACTTTTTTTTCGTTATGAAAAAAACATATTTTTCTCTATTCAGTTACAAAATTTTGCAATTTTTGAAAAAAAAAATAAGCGAGAAAAAAATTATTTATTACGATTCACTTGTCAATAAGGGAAAAAGTCATGCAGTTTTAAAACAGAAACATTACTTTTGCTAAAGATTGCCATGTAAATTTGACATTTAAATTAATACAAACAAAGAATAAGTAATTATTGTCGGTTTAAAGCAAAGTTTTTGTTTGACATTCTTGCAAATTATTGAATTTGAAGACATGGCACATTTGAGTGAGAGCCAACGTATTGAAATATTAATGATTTATGGGTACGGAAATGGGAAGAGGACTCAAAGCGAAGTGTATACTGTATTCAATGGAATTTACCCAAATAATCCTGTATCTCAAGGAACACTCTGTCAACTAATTAAAAAAATTCGAGAAACTGGTAACGTTAAAGACGTGAAAAGAACTGGCAGACCGAAATCGGCAACAAGTGAGGAAAAGGCGTTAAATGTTCTGTTGATAATTGAAGACACGCCACAAGTGTCAACGAGGGAAGTCGCAGACAATTTAGAAATTAGCCATGTTTCTGTGCTTAGAATTTTAAGAAAAGAAAAAATGCATCCTTATAAGCTTCAATTAATACATGAATTGAATGAAGATGATTTTGAAAGACGGATGGATTTCTGTGAGTACACGATGGAACGATGTAATGCAGATGAGAATTTTCTCCAAATATTGCTTTTCAGATGAAGCGACCTTTATGGTAAACGGCACATTAAATCGAGATAATTGTCGGGATTGGACGAGAGCGAACCCACACTGGGTGCAAGAAACCCTTACCTCGATCGATATCTTCAACTGCTACAAACTCAGGTCATACCTGCGATCACAGCCTTATTCCCGAGTGAAAATGGAGGTATTGACAATAGAATTTTCTTCCAACAAGATGGAGCTCCTCCACATTTTGCGGTACATGTTAGAGAGTACTTAAATCATGTTTTTCGAAACAGGTGGATCGGCAGAAGAGGATCTATTGAGTGGCCTGTCAGATCTCCGGATTTGACGCCCTTAGATTTTTCCTGTGGGGTCATGTTAAAAATAGTGTGTTCAAACAAAGACCTCGTAATTTGGAGGACATAAAGGTGCGAATAACTGCTGAAATGCGCAGAATACCTGCACATGTTACACAGAGCTACTACAGTAGAATTTACATACCGTTTAGGTCATTGCTTGGCCGTCAACGGAGCTCAGTTTGAATATCTGATTTAGTATTGCCCTTTTTTAAATATTTAGTCTACCTTTGTTAAATTAATTTGATCTAAATTTTAGTTTTGTCAAATTAATTAATTAATTGTGAGTGAATAGTAATAAATAATTTTTTTTCTCGCTTATTATTCAAAAATCAAAATTTTGTGACTGAATAGAGATAAATATGCTTTTTTCATAACGAAAAAAAAGTATGGGTGCCATTAAAAAAAAATGGTTGCCATAGGAACAAAACAAAAGAAGATATTTACAAACTAAAAAACTTGCAAAATAACAAAGTTAAAGCCATTATTTGATAATTTTGTACCACCCGGTATACTCGCACTGTTGGTAAGATTTTGCCGTCTGCCGGGATGTTACAACTGACGAAAACGTCTGCCGTCTTAAAAATAAGCTTTTAATACTACTCGTATTAAAAATAACATATATAAAATCAGATTTGTTAAATACTTTTGAATTTTTTTTTCAAATTTTCAAAAACGTCTGCCATGAGGTTACAACCGGCCAAATCGTCTGCCATTGCATTTTTCAATAGCAATAGTTATATTCTTTATGTATATCCAAACGTCAGCTTTGGTAAAATACTTTTGAACTTGGTCTGATTTTTATACCTGTCTTACCTGAGTGACGTCATAGCTACCCTCGCTGGGCTTAGTGACTATCCATCTCATGTATGGTAGGTATAGGAGAGTCACTGAGGAAAATTTTATCTTTGGTAAAATACTTGCAGTCTGCCGGCCATTGGCTCTTAGATTATTAAATAAGTGCCAAATACTTTGTAAAGTGGAATTAAAAGGAGCATCAAATGACACATGCCTACTACACGTTTTTATTAATGTATATACACAGTTTAAATAGGACAATCAAAGTAATTATTTATTTTCTTGATAACAGTTGCATATTCAAAAAAAAAAACAGAAAGAGGGGAAACAAGTTTTCAAAAGATCTGTGCTATATATATAACATCATTATCTGTGCTATAATGTGCATATTTTGTAGTGTTTAAAATTAACCTACGAAATAGTTATGATACAAAAATGAATAGGGTTTGGTTCAACCCCTTATGGGTGCAGAAGGAGAATTAAAATTTTATCATAAGATGTCCTTCTGTTATTAAAATAAATACATCAAACCTGCTTCTTTATTAACACGTTGACTGCCACGGCAAATTTCAGAAATCTGGCCTAAAATGACAATTTCATTTAATCACATTATATTATTAAAAACTAAACTAATTCTAGTGCATAGTTATCATCAAAAAGCTTTAAAAAAACGTGTTTTTTTTTTTAAACAGGTCTTATTTATTATCTCGTAGTTGGCTTATGTAACAGAAATATCTTCGCGGAAACCAACTACGAGTTAATTCGCACGCAGACACGCTTCGACCTGTCGTTTCGCTAAAGCTGAATCATAGATACGCGTCCATATTCGTCAGTAGTATCTCAGAAATTGTCGATGTCCATTTACGTCTTTCTTGAAAAAAAAAACAGCGTCCGACAAAGCCATGTCGTATATGTACCCAAGCAAAAAAAACGCCGAGAAACGCGTTATTTCTGTCCAGCCTGTAAAGAAAAGCCAGCCCTTTGTGTGGAAGATTGTTTTAACCCGTTTCGGCCCAGAATGCCACTCGAAGCATATCGCTCTTCGGTGCCTCAGAACTTTTCCTATTCGCGACAGAAAAATTTTTAGGGGACATATTTGGAAAGATAAAGACTTGCCCTTTCCGATGGTGTTCATTAAATTTGTCTAAAAAATTGTTAAATAGGCAAAAAAACAGTATTTTTACAAAAAAACACGATTTTTTTCGACAACATTTTTTTTTAAATCAATTTTTCAAGGGATTTTGGGTCTGCCATGGACCTGGAACCTCAGTAACCTGTGGAATAAATGTCCAAACTTAAAGGATGCATTGTTTAAATATCGATTTTTCTCCCCTGTGCATCCAAAATGGCACCTCAACTGCAAAATTTTTGCAAAAAACTTCAAAGCCTGTTTATACGAAAATGACGCACTTTTCATAATTTTTTTAAGCGATTTTTTTTAATTTTGCACGTCAATTTTTGCAAAATTCAAAAAATCGTTCAAGAAATTCCTAAAAAAATTCCAGCATATTCTTTGAGTGATTTTAAGAACTTTTTTATTCTTGATAATTTTTCGTAAAAGTGCAATGTTTTCGAGAAAAACAGCGTTAAAGATCAAATTAATATCGTATTATGAAAAAAGTTCGATATATTCGCACATCTATCATTTGACAACCATGAACTTTATATTTTAATAAAATATTTTATTGTAATAAAATCTTAGAAATACTGGGCCGTAGTTTTTAAAGAAAATTGATGTCTAAGTTTCGTTTTCATACACACGTTTTTATGAGAGGGGCAATACATTTCACAGTAAATCTATTGTTTATCTTCAAATGATATAAAACGACAGAAAAACACGCTAATGAAGGTAAAGTATTGGTTCTATTTTCATGTATTAACAAACTAGTAGTTGTAACTTTTAAATATTTGCACGACTAGAATAAACTGACTTTTTTCAGTTTGCACTATTCGATTTACACTTTATTATAATATAGCTTATTATAATATTATACTTTGGAATATGTGCAACAAAAATAGTAAAAAAAAAATTGACAACGAAAGACTTGTGTAAAGAAGTAAGTAGGCAATATTTATCGCAATCAGAATTAAATAATTTCGAATCTCACAAACACGAATCAAGATCAAGAGCAACATGTAATTATCAGGGATGTTGTCAAAGAACCACCAGATTTTGCACTGATTGCAATAAATATTATTGTTTAAAATGTTTTTCAAAATTACATCAAAACTAGAAAAGAATCGATTATAAAATAACGTAAAAAATGAAAAAAAAAAACAAAAAAATAAAAAAAAAAAAAATAAAAAAAAAAAAAAGAAAAAAAAAGAAAACTATCTATATTTGTCGACCTCCACGTTGGTGATAGTTGGGCAACGTAAATTGTATTTGCGGCTAACAGACGATAGATGTGCGAATATATCGAACTTTTTCATAATACGATATTAATTTGATCTTTAACGCTGTTTTTCTCGAAAAAATTGCACTTTTACGAAAAATTATGAAGAATAAAGAGTTCTTAAAATCACTCAAAGAATATGCTGGAATTTTTTTTAGAATTTTTTGAACGATTGTTTGAATTTTTAAAAAATTGACGTGCAAAATTAAAAAAATCGCTTAAAAAATCATGATATAAAAAATTCCATCGTATTCTTTATGTGTTTTTAGAACTTTTTATTCTTGGCAATTTTTTAAAAAAGTGCGTCATTTTCGTATAAACAGGCTTTGAAGTTTTTTGCAAAAATTTTGCAGTTGAGGTGCCATTTTGGATGCACAGGGGGAGAAAAATCGATATTTAAGCAATGCATCCTTTAAGTTTAGACATTTATTCCACAGGTTACTGAGGTTCCAGGTCCATGGCAGACCCAAAATCCCTTGAAAAATTGATTTAAAAAAAAATTTTGTCGAAAAAATCGTGTTTTTTTGTAAAAATACTGTTTTTTACCTATTTAACAATTTTTTAGACAAATTTAATTGACACAATCGGAAAGGGCAAGTCTTTATCTTTCAAAATATGTCCCCTAAAAAATTTTTCTGTCGCGAATAGGAAAAGTTCTGAGGCACCGAAGAGCGATATGCTTCGAGTGGCATTCTGGGCCGAAACGGGTTAAGAAGTTCCATAAACAATAAAATATTATTTTATTTCTTGAATTTGAATTAATTTTTATAATTACATTTTTTTGTTCGTTTTTTAATAAATTTTCTGTTCATGCAAGCCAGCATTGATTTTTTGTTCTTTTCCCAGAAGCCATCTATCGATATTAGCACTGATATATTCCGAGTTTAATCGTAGCTGCACAAAAATGGCAAGTAAACAAGGACGAGATAACTCGTAGTTGGCGTCCTAGAAAAGAACGCAATCTACGAGTTATCTCGTAGTCGGCAGTCAACATGTTACGATATATTTCTTATACAAATACTCTTCTATAACGTACCCAAATTAACAATGTATTCAATTCTTACATTGATATGTCGTAAATTTTTTTTTAAATAGAATAGATTTAATAGATTTTTGTTAGATTTAAATGTCTGGAGTAAATGGTACAAAAAATAGACTTTGGTACCTTTTTGGTCAATTTTGGCCCAAAATTGCACTTTTTGGCTCAATGAAGGGTTAGAAGTAAATTTGGACTACGGAATCCTTTTCAGAGGTTTAAAATACTCCGGAAACGATATATCTGGAGTAAACGCTACAAAAAATAGACTTTGGTAGTAGGTTTTGTGGAAAACTAGTGGGCGATAGAGCAAAACGGACATTGGATTCGTATTCAGCGCATCAATACATAAGAATTGACATGTCAGACCTCGGGTTCAGAAGATTTTGTTTTTTTTTTGTGTGCCAGTGTTATTAAATTATTATTCATAATTGGGCCGCATCATGACTATTCAATGAAATGTTAAAAATGCAAAAATGGAAATTCAGTTTTTGAAAAAAAATCTACTATAGGGTGTCCATTTAAAAAAAAATCAAGACCATTGCCGCTGGGACGTAATTTTTTAACACTTTACATAACTTTTTATGGTAAAATTATCATTGTAAATATTAATGGCGAAAGAAGAGAGGCAATCAATATTTTCGATCAATCACCCTGTATCTAAGTAATTAGGATTCAGAGATGTAACTAAAATCGAATATGCACAAGATAAAATAACTAAAATGTTATCTTTAAAAGGTACTAGCTTTATTAAAAAACTCTATTTTTTATTTTGTGAACAGTCGATTGTTACTTTTTTTTATAACATGCTGGAAACACGTAAAATTAAACAGTATCATTCAAAAAGTGTTCTTTTGTACAAAAAAAAAAAAGATAAATAAAATAAAGCTGTGTACAAAAACGTAAAATACGTATTTAGGGAGTGTACTTTCGGCTAACCCAATACAATATGTATGTTACACTAAATTACGACAGAGTTACAAATTATAGGTTACAACAGCTATTTCGGCTGAAAACATTAAACACAGGTATAAAAAGTGGAATGTATAGATTTAGACCACCGCATGCATTGATTTTTCCTAAAATAGTTTCTAACGTATAATGACGGTTAAATTAGTGGAAAACTTCAAGGAAAAGGAAAGTTATTAGATAAAATTAATAGGAGTAATAGACATGCTACTGGCTACACTGTCGGTCACTGAAAATAGATCCACAGAGGATACATTTTTTGAAAAGAAATAATTGTATGGTACCATGTACAGGGTAAGTTTTTTCTGCGTATTTGGTCTATAGAATCATCATTTAAAATATATATATATATATTAAAACGCATCATCTGAGGTTTTGCATCATTTTTACCACTTTCTTAATTACTGCCAAATATACAGGATGTTCATTTACTCCTGTCCGTTGACTAGCCTCCTTATTTTAAATAAAACATCCTATTCCGGATATCTACAAAGATAAGGTGCACTAATAACTTTTGAATGGAAATAAACTGCTCGTCATAATTAAAGTAACCCTTTTTAGATTAGCGCCATTTGTACTCTATTTTATTTAATTTTCGGTAGCCTATATGGTTGGTTTTAATACCTCGAACTTTCTACGCTGTGACTTTTCGCGTCCATGACCCAAAAGGTCTCGAGGCCTACAGGATCGACTAAGAAGGGCGCTGTTGTTAAAACCCTCTGCACACACTAAAACCTCCTCAAAAAATTATATGTATTTGGTCGCTGTCCCATTTCTTTAACAAATTTCCAGACCCCTCTTTGCATTTACGCTACAACCCACTTTCACTCTTTTGATAACTCAAGCACCCCTCCAGACGACACTCACGACCCCTCACTCACCGAGCATTTGAAGGAGATAACCGATTCAAGGTGGGCCAAAAATGGTTCAAGCATCCTCAGGAAGGTTTTCAGAGTCACCCCACGTATCTGCTTATAACCTCCCAGCGCGGCAAATTTTCAAGGGGGTGGGTTGGAGATGGAATATCACATTTGGCACTCAATCGGCAGTTCACAGTGGGTCTCGTCAACTTCAAGAGCCTTCAAATAATGGCATAACATGAATTCAAGACAAAACGACATCCCACGCAGCTTTCTACAGGGATGGAACTAGAGGGGGTGGGTGGGAGTCGGAGTAGGTGTGGTTTGGAGGGGAGCTTGGGTTGTCAAAGGATGAAAGCGAGGTGTGGCACCCCACACCAATGTATTGGCACCATTAAGATTAATGGATTCGCCCAATAGAGGTCAAATTACGCAACAACTTGCGTAAATGCAAAGGGGTGGCTTAGAGGGTCTAGAAATGGGTTGAAGAAATGAGACAGCGACCAAATACACAGAACTTGTCGAAGAGATCTCAACGTGTGCCGGGACGGAGTTTTTACCTGACAGCGTCCTTCTTAGTCCATTCTGTATATCTCTGAAATTTCCGTCAAAATCTTGCGAATTCAAATTTCGACATGGGGTTGCTCTTTGGGTTGTGGACGGCGAACCGTTTAAGTCACAACGTAGCTCCTTCAGGACATTGAAACCAACCTCATAGACTACCGAAAACTAAAAACCGCAAGTCTCTAACCAGAATAGAATGCAAATGGCGCTAATCTAAAAAGTGTTACACTAATTTTGATGAGTAGTTTATGTGTACATTGTGTCCAAAAAATGGTTAAATTGGCAAAGTTATAGATAATTTTATGAGTAACTCAACGCCGGCTTAGAGAGTGCTTCTATCTTGTTTGCATTTTGAGATATTAAGAAAAACTGACATGCTTGTTTCGAACATGCATTTTCGAAAAACTGCTATAACTTATTTATTTTTGTACATTTTGCAATGTGATTTTTGTAATCCATAAGTACACTATTAAGACTACTTTTTGGGACATTCAATTCTTTAATCGAATTGAGGTTTGGACGTCGACTTCGATTGACTTGTTTTTTTCTTATGGTAACCATATTGGATATTGTGCTATTTAAAAAAAAAACATGAAAATCCTTTTCAGAGAAAGTTTCACAACGTGGCAACACCGCAATGTAAAATTAGCTACCTTTGGGCTTTCGCTTTTCAGGACACATTTTATAAAAGATGTTGGTACTAATTAATTAGATTCCTTTGATTCAAATAACCTCTAAGTTTAGATATCTATTTTTAATTAGTTATACACTTGGAATGTTCCATTTTTTCCTTTTTTCCCAGAAGAAAACCCGGTGATTCACAAATGTTACAATTTGTTGTAACTTGTTTGCGGTGTTGCCAAGTTGCAACGTTTACCTGAAAATGGTTTTTACGTTTTTCTTTTTTTGTTAGTAAGAATTTATGTTTTGATCAAGTATTAGGTATCGTTAGAATGAGAAAACTGTGTACTTTTAAAATAGCACAACATCCAATATGGCTGCCGTAAGGAAGAAATATGTTGATGATGGTTTCAGAAAGTCGAAACGTCGAAACCTTAATTCGAGTAAAGAATTGAAATCACCCCGAAAAGTTGCCTTGATAATACAAATACAATAAAAATAAATAAAATACAATAAAAAATGCAATAAAAAACTTACAAAAATAAATAAGTTACAGCATATTTTCGAAAATGCATGTTTTCGGTTTTTCTAAATTTTCTATATCTCAAAAAGCAAATAAGATTGAATCATTTTTTAAGCGCACTGAGTTGCTCTACTGTCTAAGACTTTGCTAATTTAAATGTTTTTATATCTTTTGTACTTTCTAAGATGGCAATAGATCCATCACAAATTTTGGATATACTGTTTGGGGTTTTCATTGTGGCAAGTGGCTGGAAATTTGCCACTTTAAGGTTTGAAGCCTGGTAATATGAAGATAACACAGGCCGACAAGATTTTAACTTAGAAACCAGAATATATTTTTTTCAAAGGTTTTTGATGCGCTGAATACGAATCCAAGGTCCAAATCTTTCAATTGGCTCTGGTTTTCGAGATATCCTAACCTAGAAGTGCAAAAAAAGCGATTTTGGCCTATTTTTGCGGTTATGTAACATCGCAATTTTTTTTCTCAAAACACTATGAACAACATCTTAAAATACATGCCTTGCTCTTTTAAATGACGTTGAGTTTACTCAAAAATCTTTTTTTTTCGCTGCGATATCGCATTTTGAAATTTTTAAGTTTGTGAATTTCTCTATAATTGAAAACCTATTAAGGATCGTATATACATCAAGCAGTCGATTGGTTTTTTGATTAGAAAACACCGAAAATGTTTGAAATTCAATAACAGGTCAATGTTTTCTTATATAAAAAACTTGCTCGTTCAGAATCCAAGGTCAGATTTTCAAAATTTTTTCGAAATTCACAAACATAAAAATTTCAAAATGCGACATCTCAACGAAAAAAAAATATATATATTTGAGCAAACTCAATGGCATATAAAAGAGCAAGGCTTGTACTTTAAGACGCTGTTCATAGTTTTTTTGAGAAAAAAAATATTGCGATGCTACATAATCTCAAATATAGGCCAATATCATTATTGTTTGCACTTTTAGGTAGAATATCTCGAAAACTCAGCGGATCAAAAAACCTTTGGAAAAATATATTGTGGTTTCTGGCCTGTCTTTATAGAGAATCTTGTCGGCCTGTGATTATAGAGAAATTCAAAAAACTTAAAAATTTCAAAATGCCATATCGCAGCAAAAAAAAAGATATTTGAGTAAACTCGACGTCATTTAAAAGGGCAAGGCAAGTACTTTAAGATGTTGTTCATAGGTTTTTGAGAAAAAAATTGCAATGCTACATAACCTCAAATATAGGCCAAAATCGCTCTTTTTGCATGTTTAGGTTAGGATATCTCGAAAACCAGAGTCAATTGAGAGATTTGAACCTCGTATTCGGATTCAGCGCATCTAAAACCTTCGGGAAATATATTCTGGTTTTTTGGTTAGAGGGTCGGCCTAATTTTGTCGGCCTATGTAATCAAATAGAGTGTATTCCTAAATGAGTGCATCAACCTCTACGTACGAGGTGTGTAAATGAAGTAATGAGATAGGCAACGTAGCGCCCGACCTAGCAACACTGAGGAGACGGAACTTGGAAGGATTCAACGTATTACGATGGAACTTGGAAGGTTAACACGTAATGCACCTTTAGTACAAGTTTGAACTTGTTAGAGTCATTTTTTGTTGTTTGTGACTGTTTTCCTAAACCGTTTTTTTTTTCTAGTACGTTTGAAAAATGAGTGACAATTTTGAGCAACGGTGTGCTATCAGGTTTTGCTTCAGATTTGGACACAGCGCAACAGATACTTTTGCAAAACTTGAACACGCCTACGGAGACAGTGTTTTTTCAAGAGCCTAGGTTTAACGCATTCTCAGAAGAATTAGAGTTGATTGAAGATGAACCACGCCTCGCAGTAGAAGGCCTTCATATTCAAGAACTGATGAAAATGTAGATAGAATACGGGATCTTGTGCGTTCATATCGTCGGTAGACGACAGGAATGATCGGGGAAGAGCTAAATTTGAATCACACCACTCACTGTTCATCAAATTTTGACTAACAAATTGGGGAAGAGAAAAATCTGCGCAAAAACGGTTCCAAATAATCTTTCGCAGGAACAAAAGGACATCAGGAGAAAAACATTTCTTGACTTTTTGGAATCGATTGAAAATGATCCCCATTATGGAACGTGTCACTTCAAGCTCTCCAAAACCCAAAGAAGAAATAATGAGCAAGTCGAAGATCAAATGCAAGCTGATTTGCTTCTTTGATAGCCAGGAATTGTCCACAAAGAGTCTGTGCCTCCAGGCTAAACAGTAAATAAACACTTTTACAGAAAGGTTCTAGAAAAACTTCGAAAAAGGTCATGCGTGTGAGACCAAACATCAAGAACAACTGGACGTTGCATCACGACAATGCCTTGTCCCACAGCCATTTCAATAAATGAGTTTTTAGCCAGTAAAATGTGCCCGTGGCTACTCAGCCTCCTTATTCGCCTGACTTGAATTATTGTGATTGTTTTTTCTTCCCGAGATTGAAAAATCACCTCAAGGACGTCATTTTTGGACCATTGAAAACATTCGAATGGCTGTAACCGACCAGCTGAAGGCTATTCCAGTACATGAGTTCCAGCACTACTATGAGGAATGGAAGAACCGTCTCCAGCTTTGTGTGGCTTCCCAAGGAAGTTATTTTGAAGAAGACAATACTGAATTGTAATTCTATTCGAATAAAAAAAAATCAGTCTTATTACTTAATTTACACACTCGTATAATACTGCGTTATTTTTCTTTCTTTGAAACTTTTATATGTATATTCATGTACTTTTTAGGTTACATTTTTTTCATTGGGTATTACTTGCACTAACAATAAATGTACTAATGTACTAATACTAGTACATGTAATATAAATACTAGTAATAAGATACTAGTAAAAACTAAATACTAGTAATAAGAACAATGTACTAATAATAAATGAATAAATAAATACATTGGATTAATTTGTGGAGGGTTTTTAAATTTTGTGTACAAAGAGTAATAAATACAGGATAAAAACATAAAAAACATACAAGATAAATTAGACGCTGAGGCGTTTTTCATATGCTCAACCAGCTAGACTAGAGTCATTTGCAAACAGTAAAGAACACATAATTCTGATTCGAAAACTTGCATCGAAATCAGAACTAAAATGCTGTACCTAAAATGAAATGGGAGCTTGCTACCAGTGCTACCCAAAAAAAAATCCATTGTAACATTGGAAACTATGTCAGTTTTACAATTTTTTTAAAGTCAGATATATCCGATATCGCTAAGTTTATGTACAGGTATTCGACTCAATATTTTGAGTATGAGACAACGACTGTGGACCAAATGCGCACACAAAACTCACCCTGTGTATAGCAGGTATTAAACGTCATAAAGCGTTTGCTTTAGATATAACGTGTTAATATTAAATAAAATATATATCTTGTTCATCAAGATTCCACAAATACCCACCTACACATACAGGGTGTTACTTAATGCCATATACTTTGAAGGAATGATTCCTGGTATATAACAGCTTTAGCACCCTGTATCTCAGAAAACGTTTTAGGAAATACGTTTATTGAACTTTTTGACTTAAAATCGGTCCAGGAATCATAATAAGATAATATAACAGCATTAAGAAATACCCTGTATATGCCAATAGGTATTTGTGGAATCCTGACTTGGAATGAATACCTTATCCAGGGTCTGTAGTTATGTTATGAGTGAGATCTCAAAATTTGTTTTTTTTTCCTTTGCTGTTTTTGTTCAGGTAGAATACCTTATAGAAAATGTACTGTATATTTGAAATCAAATGGTAAGTACTCTATGTTCAGGGAGAGACAGCCGTATTTCACACTTGACATTCCATCCAACACCTAAACTGATTATAATTTTTGTATACCCCTCGTATTATTCAACCAGTTCAGTGTTTTTGGTACCGTTTGAGCGCAAATTGGAATGACGACGTTCTTCATCTGAAAAACATGGATACAATATAGTTGGAATTGTGTAAGTTGTGGTTATTTTGTGTTTCGGAATTATGAAAACATTGATTTACCCCTGTACAAAACACTGAAACTGTTACGTCAACTCCTTTGAAACAAGAATGTACAATAATTGCTTAGTTGTTTGTCGATTGATTTCAACGATCTTTCAGTCAACTTTAAACAAAGTAAAAATATATAGTATGAATATGAAAAAGTAAAAAAAATATATAAAAAAATATTGTACATATTATCTGAATCAGTAATCGAAAAGTTCCCAGACTGAATTTGGATGATCCCTAACATTTGAGGTATATTCAGGTCCTTTTACATCCGATGAACTGGGAGTCTTATCGGAAAATGCCTGTCAAACTCAACAAACTCATTCCATAAACCACTATGATTTTGTTAAAATTTCGCATAATTATTAATCTTGTGCGATTAGTATTAAAATGATGTTTTATCCACAACATACTAAATAATAAAATAACGTTTTTTAAAATTTTTTAAAACTTAACAGACATTTATATTTTTGTTAAACAGTAAATATACAGTGCGTATCAAAAGTTCCGGGATGGCTGGATAACTCGAGAAATACGATTCCTAAAGAAAAATTATCTGCATAAAAGTTATAGGATTTTCCCCTGGCAATTCAATTGTGACCTTGAATTTGACCTTGACCATGGCCTTGAAGGTTATGTCAGTGTCAAGTCCCATTTTATTAAATAGGACCCCCTATTTTTGACACCGGAAATGAAAAGTGCGGAAAATTTTACAATTGACTGTGACCTTGACCAACTCTTGGGATTTGACATTCAAGGCTATTCCAGGGTCAAATACAAGTCGAATGGACATACTAGATGAATGCGATGTCATCCCAGATGAGTATTTCATGAATGCAAACAATAGTTTTTATAATCGATTGGCTTATTGTCAAGATGTTAACGGAGCACAGTTTGATCATTTATCGTAATAATTAAGACTGTTTGGACGAGTCTTGCCTTAGATAGGCTAGATAGGTCTTCTCCAAGATCTATTTTGGTCGACTTTTTTCCATGATGCGTATTTTTTTAGGCTTCAATGCCTCAATTGTAACCTTGGAAGAGCCTTGAAGGTCAAATCCCAAGAATTGGTCAAGATCATAATCAATTGTAAAATTATCCGCTCTTTTCAATTCCGGTGTCAAAAATAGGGGGTCCTATTTGATAAAACGGACTTGACCCTAACATAACCTTCAAGGTCATGGTCAAGGTCAAATTTAATTGCCAGGAAAAAAATCTCACAACTTTCATGAAGGTCATTTTTCTCTAGGAGGCGTATTTGTCGGGTTATCCAGCCGTCCCTGAACTTTTGGAATGCACTGTAGATTACAAAATATGTAGTAAAAAAACAGAGTCACTGGTGTACACATTTTATTCTTAAAAACTTAGTGACTACCTGCATGCACACTTCTGTATATAGTGCTAAAAAAATAATTTACTAGATGTACTAGAGTTTAGAAAAGAAAACAAACAAAATGAGACTCTGAAGCTGAAGCGTATCTCTAAACAATTATATAACCTTTTCTTACGTAGTCGTTAATTTTTATTCACTTCCGATTTAACCGGAAATGGCTCAAATTCCCGAATTTGTTTTGATCTAAATGTTATTCAGAGCATAATAATACGTCATTTGTCACTTTTTGACACATGTCATTTATTTTCTGATTTTTGACCTTTTGATCTTGAATGGTTAGAGTTAAATAAAATCTTTTGGTTTGAAGTCAACTAGACGTAGAGAAACTGTTTCACCTTGTTTTTGTTGACAGTTTCTAATTTTTACGGGTATAAATATTGGCGAAAATGAATTTTTTATGTATTTTCAATTTTTTCAAAATGGGAACAGTATGGCCAATAAGATTATTCAAATAGTGATTTTTATTAAATTTTTAATTAGGAATTTTCAAGGAAAAAGCCAATTTTAATACATAACACAGCTACACAAAAAAAAGTCATGATCGTGGATATTGACCTTAGTATCCCCATGTAGTTTTCGACGCTGAATTCGAATACAACCTCAAAAAAGTCAATACACCCTCACAATTTTGAGATAGGGGTAAGAAATGAAAATTTGACAAAATACGCAATATTTGTTCCATGAATATATTTCTGGGGGTTTTCGAGATTGCTGATTTCATAGTTCAACATGCCAAAAGCAAGAAATGTACCCCAGAGGTGAAAATCGAGTATAACAGGGGTTGAAGGGAGTATTTTGTAAAATTTTCATTTCTTACCCCTATCTCAAAATTTGAGGGTGTATTGACTTTTTTGAGATTGTATTCGAATTCAGCGTCGAAAATCCATGGGGTTACTAAGGTCAATATCCAGGATAATGATTTATTTTTGTGTAGCTGTACACAGCTGAAAAATAATGATCCTGGATATTGGCCTTAGTACCCTTATGTATTTTTCGACACTAAATTCGAATACAACCTCAAAAAAGTCAATACACCCTAAAAATTTTGAGATAGGGGTAAGAAATGAAAATTTCACAAAATACCCCCTTTAACCCCTGTTACACTCGATTTTCACCTATGGGGTACATTTGCTGCTTTTGGCATGTTGAAATTAGAAATCAGCAACCTCTAAATCGCCCAGAAATATATTCTTGGAACAAAAATTGCGTATTTTGTCAAATTTTAATTTCTTACCCCTATCTCAAAATTTTGGAGGATGTATTGACTTCTTTGAGGTTGGATTCGAATTCAGCGTCGAAAAATACATACGTCGAAAAAAACTATATGTATGTCTGCCTGTTTGTTTACGCGTTCAGACATACACTTTAAATTTGCAACAATTTTACCATAACGAGGTCTCGACCTGGTTAGCTTAATAGGTTAAGGGGATGGAACTTAAATAGCGATAATATACTTTTTCTTTGACTATTGCTAATTTTCAAAGGAAGCAAAATGTGCACTTCAAATTTGAGATACATATCGACATAACAGAGTTTACAAATGTGAAAGTTTTTAGCTTAATAGGGTAAGAGGTTGAGAGAATTGAGAACACCTAGAGTCCCATGAGGGGGGGGGGGGGTAACGGGGGGGGAATTGTTTTTTTAACACGAACTAAGGAAGATATTCATGGAAGATGGTAAAAGAAAAAAAAAAACAGAAAAAGGACAAAGGGAGGACAACTGGAGGACAAAAGGAGATGGATGGACAAGGACAGTAAAAGGAGGATGAGAACGAAAACATGTCTCTTTCAAAGAGAATACATAGAGTATTCATATACATATATTGCTGATAGCAAGGTTTTAAGATATTTAGCAGAACCACCTAATGTCAGTGAATTAAAATTAAGCCTCATTTTATGTTAATACATATTATTATACCTAATATTTCCGGGTATTAGATGTTTCACTGGGTCTTTTTCTTGAGAATTGTTAAGTAAATATTGCAGTGTGTAACATCAAGATGTTGGTAACAAAAATCACTATTTGGATAATCTTATGAGTCATACTGTTTGAAATAATTAATAAAACATTATGTATGTCTTTTCGCCGTATTTAAAAGCTTAAACAATAAAAACTCTCAACAAAAACAAGGTAAAACAATTTTTCTACGTCTACTTGACAAAAACTGAAGTGTTTTTAGATATATTCTATATATTAACTCTAAACACTCTAGATTAAAAGTTGTAAATAAAAAAATAAATTACATGATGTGTCAAAAAGTGACATACAAAGTATGGCTATTAAATAATCGAACTGCTGTCATAACACTTTTTATTCGTTACTAATTACAGTAGCAACTTTTTCGCCTTCAGTGTACTCCCCTTGGCGATCTCTACACTGCTCCTACAACTTTTCCATTGTTAAAACCGTGCTGGAAGTTCGCTTGTGTCAGCTGGTTCAGAACCTCCGTCGCTTTTGCTTTAACCGCTTCCATACTTTCGAAACTTGTCATCACGAGTAATCACCGTATTTAACAAGCCTGGATCAGTGTCAATGTTATTTAGAATGTCAGCATACATGTTCATTCCTGATTTATTTTGCTTGTGAGTGAGGAGTTGTGGTACCATTTTTTGTGCAAACTTTGCACAATTTTATTTTTGCAAAATTTTGCACAATTTATTTATTTGTCGATTCCTGTTATTTCAGCAAGCCCTCGAATCCTTAGACGACAATTTTCTCATATTAATTTACCATTTTTTTTTTCAATATTTTCGTTCGTTTTTGACATTGAGGGCCGTCCGGGGCGCGGATAGTCTTCGGTCGTTTCACGTCCCTCTTAAACCGTTTAAACCGTTCAAAAACCTGTGTGCGGGATAAACATTCATTCTCGTACACTTCTTTTAACATTGCATAAGCTTATGTAAAAGTTTTCCCCAGTTTAACAAGAAACTTGAGATTAACCCGTTGCTCCATCTGAACACTTAACATTTTTCGACGCGTCGCTGCATAGATTAATTCAGCCGACTGTTACAGTCAAACTGTTGCTGTTACAGTGAGTGACCCACTGACTTTTCCAGCGATATCAGGGTGGGAAAAGTATCAAAAGTAACAGACACAGTTCTGCTCAAATCTGTTGCGACACGCGCTAGTAACAACATCAGTTCGGTTGTTTAATAGCCACAATTCGTATGACATGTCCTTGTACTCAGAATGACGTTTAAAATCACTTTGTGACAATCGAAAATTTTAAATTACGTATTGGCGGGGTTGCCAATTATTTAATAAAACCAATGTGACTTTTTGGTTAAAATTGCAGAAATTATTAATGGCACAGTTAAAAAAAATGTGTAACAAAAGAAAATCATATATGTATGGTGCAAACTTTTTGACGGACACTGTATGTAAACGTTACACTGTTGAAATCGATCGACAAAATCAAATTCGACGTTTTTTATACAAGACACGAGAGCGTTATGTACCGTGTACCGATCAGCCATTTGGGCGGATGATAATATCCCATCTAGCCGATAACAAGGGGGAGAAAAGTGTGTAGCCTTCGGGTTGAGTGTGAACGGAGTGTGTTTAAAGGGGTTAAGTGAAAAAGCGATTAAGATAAAAGTGAATAGCTCTAGCGTAGTGTCTTGGCACTGAACCATCGACTGTTGAGGGAAGATAATGGAGTAATCAAGTACGGTTAGTGTTCTGTGTTCTGTGTCACTAAACAAAAAGCGTTTTTGTTTGTCTGTTGAATACAATTCTAGTAGTGTATGTGAGTATGTGTTGTATTAAGTCGAAATGAAAAGATAATAATATTTCAAAGTAGCATAAATATGTCACAGCGAATGATCTATATACCAGTAAATCTAATGTGTGTGTATATACATCAAGTGGTTTGGATGCTTTTGTTACAACTCAACAAGTATGAATTTTGAATATAGAAGTACTTTCAACTTAAACGTATATTTTATCACATTTCATAATAATATATACATATATAAAATATTGCTACCCATTTTTCGTTCTTGATTTTGCTTCACCGTACAATCTACTAAACTAAATATTATAGGTATATCACACAAATTAAAAAAAAAACACACTGGTCAATATATTTGTCAGTCTCTATCTATATGGTGATTGATTAAAATAATACACTAAAAGTATTAGGGTTTGTAAAAATTACTGGTTTGTTAATTTGGACTCAATAGGAATATGGCGAACTTGATAAAAATATTTTCAAGGTGACAGAACTCCCGGTTATACCAAAAACCGACATAGATACAGTGCCTTTTTATTGCATATTTCGATTCTACACGTTATTTCAGATAGATTTTCATAAGGTTTGCCTATTAGTGCAGTCAAATAAGGTGAAGAAAAAGGTAAACCACGGAATAAAAGACAATAACCTACAAACTCATATAAATCTTTGTTTTGACATTTTATACGTGGGCTCAAAATTATAATAGAATCTCGTATACGCGAGTCAAGATATTCAAGGTCAAATGTCACAAATAACGGTTTTTCGGAAATATCTTGTTTAATTTGCTTTACATGACATTTGGAGTTATTAGAAATGTTGTAGAACATAAAATTCTCTATAAATTTGGTCTGAAATAATATTTCATAAATTTAGTGGCGTCTGTGAGTCGGACGAATATTGATCTCGATTTACCCGGATCGAGAGTACCTCCCACCCCCGCTTTTTTGAGGATGCTGAACATGATGCCGGTGTCAGAATGTCTCTTTGGGATTGCGCAACCCCCAAAACGACCAAAAACCACCCCTACATCATCTCCTTGTAAAAGCAAGTATCTTCCTCCGTTTTCGAGGATGCTGAGCACGGTGGTGGTGTTGAAGATGACTTCCGACCCTCACCAACCCCTCCACCAGTCAAAACTCACCCCCGAAAGGGGTGTTTTTTTTAATCAGCGACAAAACATCTGTCCCTCCGTTTTCGAGGATGTTAAACACGGTGGTGGTGTTCAATATCCCTTGCGACTGCCACCCACCCCTTCACCAGCCAAAACTCACCCCCGAAAGGGGTAATTTATTTATGGATTTGGGGATTGCAAGGATTTAAAAAAATCATCCACCACCATCGTGTTCAGCATCCTCGAAAACGGGG
Organism: Aromia moschata; assembly: GCA_029963805.1. Classification (NCBI taxonomy): domain Eukaryota; kingdom Metazoa; phylum Arthropoda; class Insecta; order Coleoptera; family Cerambycidae; genus Aromia; species Aromia moschata. The sequence continues at coordinate 62,303 of JAPWTK010001213.1, forward strand.
GAAAAACGTTTTTTTTACAAGGAAATGATGTAGGGGGTGGTTTTTGACCGTTTGGGGGGTTGCGCAATCCCAAAGAGACATTCTGACAGCGGCATCGTGTTCAGCATCCCCGAAAACGGGGGAAGGAGGTACTCTCGATCAGGGTAAATCGAGATCATTTTTTCACGGTTCTTTCCGACTCACAGACGCCACTAATTTAACCATTTTTGAGATAAAGCGCGAAGAGTGGGGAGCGCTTAGCCGTACGTATTATAACTAAGGTCCGGAAAAGTATGTTGTCACACAGAGACGGAACTATACAACTCTATGGTAATTAACGTGTATATTTTGAGCGAATATTCCTTGCCCCTGTATAACCACGCCACTGTGCGTGCGCAGAATGTTATCCTAAACGAATCCTTCGCGGGAACCAAGGACTTCGTAATACACTTTCTCCGTAAGACAGCGATCTATTCCGATAGCGACCTGCCGGTAAACGGGTCGACCGCCATATTGAAAACAATTTTTTTGTCGAGAATTATTCACTCGTGAATTCGTGTACTGTATTTACATGTTAGAAGAGAGGAATTTTGGTTTGATTTGTGCATAATGTTTTGCGCATGTAGCCTTGCGTGGAACGTGGTCGACAAAATGTACTTTAGACGTGTTTTGCCAAATATGTATCCGATTTTCCTAGTATCCATTGCCTAGTAGCTGTAGGTCCTTGGCCTTGAAAATATCTTCATTGACTTCGCCATAGACCTATTAGCTTCAGTTCCAAGTTTTCAAAAACACAAATATCAAAGTCATTTCTAGAAGCCCAAATACTTTTAATGAATGATTTCGTTCAATCACACTATATATACGAAGCTCAGTCTAGGTAAAGCTCGTGCAAAGTCTCCTGTCACCTAAAGACCAAAACAAATTTCTAAAACCGGACTAAGTCCCATGTCAGCAGCTACTTTTTTCCTCAACTTTCAATGGCACTTTCGCACTCAAAAATCACAAAAAAAAAATCACAAAAATTCTAAAATAAAAAATATTACAACTTTTCAAACCTCTTCTTAGAACATCTGGTCTGTTCTCCGATAGCAGTTGCGATTTGCCTGTACTACGTAGTCGAATTCTTCGTTATTATCTAGAGGACAGTACGTCAGTGTATGAGCTTAAAGTAAAATGCATTGTTTTCCTATAGAAGTGAAGCGTTCACGGCAGATTTAAATGGCGAAAAATATAAAATATAGTGCCCTAAGCATATAAAAGAGTAATATGTAAAGCAAGGTACAGACTTGATTGAAGTCAGTTAAGAAAATGATGACTTATCAATTCCCTGACCAATGAGTTACTTGCTTAAAATTATCCCAAATTTCTTAATCTGTACCTGACTTTATGTGTCACCTCTGGGTAGAATATTGATGCCCATTTCATCTTCTCATCTTTCTCATCACCTCCTTTCATCAATTCAATCATGTACATATTCGTAAAAAATAACAATAAAACTTGCGAAAATACACAATTATTTCTTCCTATAAATTCGATGCTCGATTACAAAACACATACATACATAGCAATTTGAAAACAGTGGCGGTTATACCAATAAATGTTTTTATTAAAAATTTACTTTTTTACTTTATTCGTAGCAATACAATTACACAGTTGTCCAATAATATCTATATACACCCTGTGAAAGTGAAAGGGCAACGTGTATAGATCCCAAATTTTAGATACTAGGTAGATGTAGCAAAGCTAGAAAATAGACAAAGGACAATGTTAAAAATAGCCGATTTTTGGCTGCTCGGGAGGAACGCAAAAAAAATGATTGTTTGCTGTCAAAGAAACATGAAATATGATCCCTGAAATAGCTGGGGAAATGTCAACTTCACCCCTAAAACTGTAGAAACCACCCCAAAACCGCTAAAAATAGATAATCTTCAGTTTCGGTCAGATAACTCATATAAATCACAAATAACAGTTGGGGATGGTTTAAAAATAATAACAATGTCTTCAAAATAAGAAATCGATGAGAAAATGTCGCTTTCACCCTTAAAAAATATAAAAACTACCCCCAAATGTCTTATATCCGATTCCTAAAAATTGCTGATCTCGGGTGTATGTTGGAAACGCTTGAAACCCAGAAAAAATGATTGAATATGGTAAAAAAATATATGAAATTATATATTTATACAGGTATGAATTTATGCATTTATATTTTTAAAGGAGAAGCCCCTAAGAAAGAGATCTTATCACCCGAATTAAACCGTTGAATTTTTTTTAGGGATGAAAGAAAAATTAGTTTTTTCTTAAGACTTGAAGGGTGAAATTGATATTAACTTCATTTCATATTTTAAAAACAGTCACTTCATCAACAGTCACTTGATATTTTAAAAACTTGTTATATAATTTTTAAATCATCCCGAATTTAATTTTTTCTAGTTTATAAGTATTTTCAAGGCAGAAGACAAAAATGAGCTATTTTTAGCAGTTTAAGGGCAACGCAGTTTTAATAATTTTACCTGGGTCAAAAAAGTCCTTCTATTAAAGTCAAAAGATATGGGCTATAGCAGTTTACAATTTTTTTTTTTTATATTTAGGGGTGAAATAGACTTTCCCCAAACATTTGATATATTATGGAATAATTTCGTGTATTTTTTGACCATATTCAATCATTTTTTTCTGGGTTTCAAGCGTTCCCAAGATACACCCGAGATCAACAATTTTTAGGAATCGAAAATAAGACATTTGGGGGTAGTTTTTATATTTTTTAAGGGTGAAAGCGATATTTTCTCATCGATTTCATATTTTGAAGACTTACGTATTTTTAAACCATCCCCAGCTCTTATTTGTGGTTTATATAGAGTTATCTGACCATAACCGAAAATTATCTATTTTTAGCAGTTTTGGGGTGATTTTTACAGTTTTAGGGGTGAAGTTGACATTTACCCAGCCATTTGAAGTATTCATATCATATAACACATCAAGGGGTCATATCATGTTTTTTAACAGAAATAAATAATTTTTTTGGGGCTACATACGTTCCCCCCGAGCAGCCAAAAATCGGCTATTTTTAACATGCCTTGTCACATTCGCACTTCGTGCATTCCAAAATTGCTAGCGCGATAATAACTATACACTTGTAATAAATAAATAAATAAAATCACACCACATAAATTGACATTCTCCCTCCAAGAGTCATTACAACTGTGCAGAGGGAGAATACACATGGAAAAGACGTAGGACACACAACCAAACCCTGTACCAGGTGCCATTTGCCACAGGCGGGATTCGAACCCGCGCGGATAATAGCTCTCGGAGTAATCGCCATCTACTCACCTGGCGTTTTACCCAGTGGTCTATCGCCGCGGCTAACTTAAAAACTTCCTGGCATTCACTTAAAAACCTATATAAAAAATAACCAAAATAAACTACTCGCCAAAATTAGCGAAACACTTTTTAGATTAGCGCCATCTGCATTCTATTCGAGTTAAAAACTGGCGGTTTTTAATTTTCGGTGGCCTATAGGGTTGGTTTAAACTCCCCGAAGTCGGTACGCTGTGACTTCGGGGTTCGACGTTCACATCTCAAAAAGCAACCCCATGTTGAAATAGTAATTCGCAAGATTTTGACGGCAATTTCAGAGACTTACAGGATCGACTAAGAAGGACGCTGTCGTGTAAAAACCACATTCCGGCACACATTAAGACCTACTCAATCTGTGTATTCGCTGTCCCATCTCTTCAACCCTTTTGCAGACCCCCCCCCTAAAGCCATCCCTTCGCAATTACGCAGGGTTTTGCGTAGTTTGACCTTTGTTGGGCGAATCCATTGATTGTAATGATGCCTAATAAGTTGGTGTGGGGTGCCACAAATCACTTTCACCCTTTGATTACTCAAGCACCCTTCCAGGCCACACCCGCACAGACCCACCCACTCAACCCCTCTGGTTCCACCCCTCTAGAAGGCTGCGTGGGATGTAGATTTGTCTCGAATTCATGTCATTGCATTACTTGAAATATCTTGAAGTTAACGGGACCTACTGTGAACTGCCGATTGAGCGCCAAATGTGATATTCCATCTCCAACCCATCCCCCTGAAAATTTGCCGCGCTGAGGGGTTGTAAGCAGGTCTTGATGCGTGGGGTGACTCAGAAAGCATTCCTGAGGATGCATGAACTCTTGTTGGTACACCCCGAGTCGTCCATCTCCTTCATTTTCTCTTTTGCCTCCCATCACCCTCTTATTTTGACCAAAAATTGACCTCCAAAAATTTCTGAGTTGATGAAAATTCCTGAAAGAGGACTCGTTAAGTAGACAGAACCTTCCTTTGCACTTTGTGTGAATCGACAATAGCAAAATTACGCGAGAGATGCTTGGTACGCGCAAGTGTTCACTGTGACTTGGGCTCCTGAACCTTCGATTGGGCCTAGCACCTCCGAGATAGACCACCCAAACAGCAACTTTTTCCACAAATGTTATGAGCGAGAGCACGTTTGGGTGGGTGCTAACCCAGTTGAGGCTACATGAGCCCAAATCACAGTGAACACTATCGCGCGTACCAAGTATCTCATGGTGAAGTATTTGGCGATTGTCGATTGCACAGTCAAGGGAAGGTTCTCCCTACTCAACGAGGCTACTTTCAGGAATTCTCACCAACTTAAACATTTTGGAGGGGTCGAAAAAGGGCGATGGGACGAAAAGAAGCATTTGAAAGGAGAGAAACGATTTGAGGTGGGCCGAAAAGGATTCAAACATCCTCAGGAAGGTTTTCAGAGTCATTCCACGCATCAAGCTGCCTACAACTCCTCAGTGTAGCAAATTTTCACTGGGGTGAGTTGGAGATGGAAAATCCATTTGGCGCTCAATCGTAGTTCACAGTGGGTCCCGTCAGTTCAAGAGCCTTCAAAATAATGCCATAACATGAATTCGAGATAAATAAACATCCCCGTAGCCTTCTATAGAGGCGAAACCAGAGGGGGTGAATTGGAGGGGTAGGAATAAGTGTGGCTTGGAGGGGACTTGCTTTGTTTGTCAAAGGGTGAAAGCAGTTGTGGCACCACACAACAATTTATTTGGCAGCAATAGGATCCTACAAATGGATTCGCCCAACAGAGGTCAAACCACGCTAAACTCTACGTAAATGCGAAGAGATTGCTTAGGGGGGTTTGGAAATGGGTTGAAGAAATTGGACAGCGACCAAACACACAAGATTTATTGAGCAGGTCTTAATGTGTGTCGAGATGGAGTTTTTACCCGACAGTTTACCTTTTAGTCCATCCTGTCTCTGAAAGTGCCGTCAAAATCTTGCGAATTCAAATTTCGACATGGGGTTGCTTTTGTGTGTTGTGACTAAGCGGCGAACCGTTTAGTCACAACGTAGCGCCTTCTGGGCATCTATAGGCTACCGACATTAATGCACACAAATGGCAAGTCTCTAAATTGAGTAGAACGCAAACGACGCTAATCTAAATAGTTTATGCAAGTGTTACGATTATTTTGACGAGCAGTTTAATATGTGTACAAGAAGTTTATGCAAGACGTATACCTTTTTTAAAACAAATTGAATGCTATTTCAAAACAATAAAATATTTCCCAATAATTCCTATCCTTAAAGAAAAATCTGAAGAGAGAAATTTGTAGCACAGGTGCTCGGAACAACCTGTACATTTCACGAAAAAAACAAGGTACCAAGGCGCAAGGTGTTTACCATAAAAAAATCTTGTTTTCCAAAATTTGAGTACAATTACCCAAAAAACAAATAAATCATGGTACAAAAATGTAATAGGTACCAAAAAAAATTTCCATAATTTTGGGAAAACAAGATGGTGGTGCTAAAGTAAGATGATTTAAATTACTTTATTTTCGTGCCAAGAAGCTGTTTCCTGAAGTCTACTATTTACTGAACACAGAATGTTAAATTCTTATTTTTTTCAGTTGTGTTGTGTCAAGTTGGTACGTGGATTTATCTAAGCAACGTCCAGAATCTGACGCCTTCTAAAATTAAGGTGTTCCAGTGGCGGAGACAGATGATTTTAGTTGGCTAATTTGTCCTAATAAAAGTAGAACGTTACTTATTCCTTTAAAAATTATAATTTTCCCATGCTCTTCGAATAACCATGTTTTCAGTTAGTTTTTTTATATCACTCGAAAAATGAAAAGCAGTGGCGTACTACTTTTATTTAGACAAATTAACTCCACCAATATCCTGTATATCTGCCACTGAAGCACCTTAATTTTAGGATATGCCTTTAAATTTTGAACACTACATAAATAAATCCATGTACCAAGTTCAAATTATTTCACTCACTAGTTCTAAAAATATGTACATATAAAAAAATGTGTTTTTAAAAATTTAACATCTTTAACGAAGCGTCTTAGATATAAACTTTATATGAAAGGCCACCCTTTAAAATGGAAGTTGAGCAAGGAAAAGAAGGTTTAATTTTTGGTCTCCAGTTACGAACGACCCTGTATATCTAAGGACTTGTGTGGTTTTGCACGGATGCTCTTTTTGGACGTTATTTGTACTTTTAAAAGAATACTGTTGATATAAAGATGGGTTGAATATTTCAGGGAGGTAGTATACCCTCCTATTTTTAATATTTTTATAACTCCAAAATGTGGATCGTTTGGAAGAAAATAATGTCCTCTTAATGAAAATAATGTGTTACTAACGGCCCCTATCAATCAATAGTAATAAACATGTTACAACCTTCTAGTTTTTTTTTTGCCTGGGCAGTTACAGTAACTACTAATTCATCAATATTTACTTCTATACTGATTCAATAATAATATTTACTAGTTCATGACATAAAAGCCATTTTATTAGTCTTTAAACCTCTCTTCCTCTCCAATTAAAGTTTGCAGCCCCTTAACTTTTGACTACGAATTCAGAAATGAATATTGATGTATAGAACGTTAACGTATTATGGGACATCTGTTTTTGACAGGGGTTTTTACACAGAATATATTAATAACCTTGGGGAAGCATTTGATTGCAAAATATTGACTTAGGTGGTTTCTGAATACAACGATTCAATTACTAGCCTAGTTGGTATAGCTAGCCCAGGCAGGTACTTTCATTACCTGTGTGCATTTCAAATTGTGTGCTATTTGTCTGACACAAACTCTACTCATTCCCCAAGATATATTAGTAGAGTGTCTAGATAATTTTGGCCAACAGTATAATTTTCGAACAATTTCTAAATATTCAAGTTTATGATGTAATATTTCAAAAAATATGTATTTACTAAGGAACAGGCGTTTACACGCTAGGAACTGAAACATAACAGTCATCGTAAAGAAAAGAAGTCACAAATATAATTTGTGACTTGTGGTTGGGTTAGCGATCGGAATGTATATTGACGGCCGGTAACTCGGTTGTTAATCCAATAAATAATAGGGTGTGTGATAACTAATGTCCGGAAGAGTATGGTTTCACGCAGAACCGACACTATACAACTCTATGATAACACAGAACCACAAAAAAATCAATGAAAGGTTATTCATAGGTACATCCCTAAAATTTGTAGCAAAATAAATTATTACCTCGAAACTCACGTTTTAACCTCTAATAACCTAATGAAAGTTTAATTCAGTAACACGTGCTTTTGAAACTGGACTACTGAAGAATATCAACCTAATAACCTTATTGGGGATTTATTAACACTAAAACCCGATAACCCCATTGCCATGTAACCCCGTAATCCTGCAAGCCTAAAATTCCATATTGGTAAGACTTACACGAGAAACTTTGAGTCCGAACAGTAGAGAGTCAAAACTTCAAAAATCCGTGTCCCCATAACTCCACAAACTTTGAACCTTATAACTTCAAACTTTGAAAACCTACAACTCTTTGATGCAATACATTTATTTACATATGCCCTGAAAGAAATTCTCATAAGAAAAGAAGTTCAAAAAATCTGAATCGTGTTAATTTTTGTTAAAATCTCAAAATGTTCTTGGGTATGGCTGAATGTAGGATATTGCAGTGCAGAAAATTTCAAGCTTATTGGGTATCAAAGTTAAAGATTTTAAGGATGTAAATTCATGGAGTTAATATTCTCAAGATTCAAATTTGAGTCGCACGTCATTGATGTATTCATTAAGATGTTGGAGCTAAAATGTCATGGGTTTTAAGGTTATAATTTCCAACGTTATAAGTTGTGGGTAATAGTTTATAAGCATTAGGGTTAAAAGATTAAAAAAGTATGAAGTTATAAGGTTTAAAAATGTTTTAAGATTTATGTGTTTAAATTTAACAACCATTTTTATTCATTTTTTGAGGTTAGGAGAAAATGCTGACGTGATAGAGCAAATCGGGTTACGGATTTAAATTCAGCGACCCAAAACACATATAATACACTTGGCCTGGTCGAAGGAAACTTTCACTGATTTTTTGTGGTCCTGTGTAATTAAAGTATAAACCGTATTTTTAAGCGCATATTTCTTGCCCCTGTATACCAACGCCACTGTCCGTGCAGAGAATGTTATCCCGAACGAAGTCTTCGCGGGAACCCGGGACTTCGTAATACGCTCTCCGTAAGACGGCGAGCTATTCCGATAGCGACCTGCCGGCGGTGTAAACGGATCGATCGCCGCATTGAAAACAATTTTTTGTCGCGAGTTAGCCCCTCGTAAATTCGTGTACTGTATTTACATGTTACCTAATATTGTGTGGATTTCTGCAATACTGGCACAGTGATTACCATTTGTGAATAGACTTAAAAACATTATTGAAAATTACAAAGGATTTTACAATAGACAGATCACATATTTTATGTATTCCTTGCAATCGTCGATATATATTTCGTTATCGCCGAGTATAAAAGACAGTTAGATTCGAATATCCATCGAAAAAATATATCTGGTACGGTTAGAAAAGAGGAATTTCGGTTTTGATTTGTGCATAATGTTTTGCGCATGTAGCCTTCGTCGAACGTGGTCGATAATATTTACTTTAGATGTTTTTTCTCGCAAATATGTATCCGATTTTCGATTGCCTAATAGACATACGTTGCGTAAAACATATATAAAGAAGACATATCAACGTGTCATGGGAAATATCAAAGAAGACATACGTAATAAACTTCTGTGGCTTACAATGGACGAAACAACATATTCTGCGGTAATAAGGTCGTTAATGCCCCCGATATTAATAGCTAATAAACAGGTTTTGCAAACAGCGGCTAAAAGTATAAAAATAGTAGTAACATGTGTGTCGTCCTCTGTAGGTGTAAAAAATAATAATGGACTGATGTTAGTGACGACAAACAACTGTTAGTGATACAAACAACTATGCGAAATTCGTGAAAATAATATGCGTGTTGTGTCGTCCTCTGTCCATGTGAACTATTTAGAATTTGTACCTTTAACTTTAGTAGATGTGGAACGATCATTATCCCTCTACAACCATATATACAGGCCAAATCGCTCACGTTGAACGAGAATAAATGCAGAAAAACTACTGGTCGTGGCAGCGTACTCTAAGCAATGAGGATAGTCGGTGTTTCAAACTGACACAAGCAATAGGTATGTACATACATTGTTAACACGTCGATTGGTGTACGACGGATTATGAGTCCGGCCCTGCGTCATAGCACGTTAGGAACCCTAGTGATAACCCTTCGCTTTAATAACTGTAGGCTGTCTGTAGGCGAAGAGGCATGCTTTATACTCATTCAGTTTTATACAAGTCAGCTGTTCGATGCCTTCTCAAATGCACTTTAAGGCTAGCTTAGATTTTATTTTCAGATTCTAGAATTTTTTCGATCTAAATGATCCCAAAGCGGTTCGATGGGGTCTAGAGAGGGACTCTGGGGAAGCCAAGATAGGAATTCAATTCTGTTTCCTATAATACTCTCGATAATACTGCTTAACGACCCTCGAAGGGTGCTTAGAGTCATTGTCTTGATGAAATATAAATGGCTCTAAGCCAAGTTTCTGGTTGGGTTGTTATGGGTTATGTTTTAGGACATTGACATAATCTTGTCCTACCAACATTCCATCCATTACGATTAAATTTCTAATATTAGGTGGCCTGACACATACCGATACAAAAATCGACCCAGTTCCCTGTTACTATCGTTTTAACAATTGGCGGAAAAAACAGCTCCCCTTGTTTTCGCCAAACTATACGACGTTGTGTGTCCCTAGTAACTCAAATAGTCACATAGAGATCGAATGGTTTGGCGGAAACAAGG
>JAPWTK010001214.1:0-72451 GCA_029963805.1 Aromia moschata
TTAAACAATTGATAATTAATTAATTTGACCAGTTTTTGAGCCCTGTATGATGAATTTTCGCTGAATTATCGCCGTTCAAAGCAAAAAAGTTATGTTTGTCTTTGGTAATCAATTATTCGGGAAATATTGAACTTATAGAAAATTCAATTAGGGTTTTGAAAATTATAAAGTAACCCAGTTAACCAAGTTGGTTTTTGCTAAAAAAAAGTTTTCGAAACGAAATTGTTGATTGAAAAAGAGTTAAAAAAATTACATAATTAAGGATATTTGCATAACTTGGCATAACTTTGCAAATAATGGATAGTCTAAGGATATTGACTGCAATTTTCAACCCCAAAAAGTACCCCAAAGAAACCCTGATAGTTTCAAAGTGTCTTAAAAGGTGTCCAAAACGATGTAGTCGCTAAAATATCACAAGCCCAATAATTAAAAAGTTATTCTCCAAAACGCACCTTGTCAGTTTTTTTGGAATTATCTCGAAAACGATTACAAAACAATCGATTTTCAAAAAAAAAAAAAAGTCGAAGAGGTAATCAAATCCTCTGAAATTTTCCTCATTTAACCATCATTCTATATCCAACAATAGCCGAAATACAAATGTATACATTATTTGGGACAGATTGTATGGGACCTACATATATACCAACATCCAATAGTTTTTGAAATATTTACAATTTTCCAACAGAAACCGTACGAAGATTGCAGTTGTTTCATAAATGTTTCCACTATAAAAACTGGCACGCGGCAATACCCAGGAAACCGTCCTTCATGTATTAATTGCGAATGTCCGTCTTCACCGAATTATCCGTAAAACATAAATAATCAAATAATTAATAAATTAAACTGCAGTCTGTCAGTCGATTTATTGTCGGAACGATTTTCTGGGAACCGACTTATAAATTAAGGAAAACCAGATGTTTTCTCTTTTCACCCAGAATAAACGTATGCAGTTCTCGGTAATTTTTTTTTCGTAATTGAACAAGTGAATCACTGTAGTTAGCGCGTAATCGAATCAAGGTCGCCGAAGTCAAAAGGAAACATTCATGAAAATGCATTTTATGCACAATATGCACGTCCTTTTTACGTTGAAGTTCAGTGGCGGTTGATAAAATTTGAAACTGTCGTGCGTTTGTAACAAAGCGTGGGATCCACACCATGTTTTGAAAGGTGGCTAGTATCTAAATAGAAGGCAAAAAACAGACGACACTTTCGAAAAAATATGATATTGAAAATAGTTGAAACAAAAGCCAAGCCAAGTTTCTTCCTGAATTTTTTTCGACCACTGATAAAACAACACACCACATTCAAATCGGTGTGACAGTTTTTGCACAATAATTTTTCAATCCAGTATAACTATAACTTTAAAAGATTTCCAAGGTTCTCCTAGTGAACAGAATTTAAATTTACAAAAAGGGTTCGAGAGCTTGAATGTTCTTTTACACGTAAAAAAAATTCAGGTTTCTCAAGGCCTACACTCCTATAAAGTTTAAAAAAAATATTGTGCAAAAACTATTAGACTGATTTGGATGAAATTTGGTGCGTTGTTGCATCGTATCAAAAAGTTCTTTGAGCCATGATTTGAAGTTCGTACGTACAATCTAAATGGTCGAAAAATCAGGAAAAAACATTTCTTCTTTCAATTCCAATCATTGCTATTTTGCAACATTATATATAGCTATATTACTGGTAATGTTAGAAAAGAGGAATTTCGGTTTGAAGTTAAATTTGTACATAACGTTTTGCGCATATAACCTTTCGTGAAACGTGGTCGACAACATTCCCTTTAGACGTTTTATGACAAAAAATGCAGAAAAACTAGTGGTTGCGACAACGTACGCTGAAGCAATGAAGACAGTCGGTGTTTCTGAATAACACAAGCGATAATTATCTTTTTTGTCTCTCATATGTCTTTCCGTCAATGACATGACGAGTCCGACCCTGCGTTTTAACACACTTTCCGGACCCTACTTGACACCTCAGAGGCATTTCAATAAAAAATAGGGATCATATGGAAAAAGTATGTAGCCTTATTTTGCTAAGGACTACCTAGCCTGCGGAAACTCATAGGGTTGGTGAGAGCGGGGTTCGTGGGTTGAGCAGAGCCAGCAATTTTTTATATAGGGCGCCATTCGGTTATGAATATTATAGGTAGAGGTAGCCAAGAACCTCCTTCGTTGATGGTTACCTAATTACATCGGCTAGCAATGGGCAATAAGTGGGGGTGTGTGTAGTATTTCTGGCAAGAAAAAGACAGACTATTATAAAAAAAATGTAATTATCAGGTACTGTCAATGGCAAAAAATAAAATGTTACAAAAATGTAAGTTCAGAGACACAACCCAGCACTCTGGTTGAAATGCCTAGGTTGAACCAGAAAACAAACGAAACTACTCCATCACTCGGTACCAACTGTAAATCAAAAATTATGTTTCTAGATTCAAACGGAAAACCATCATCACTTGAACGGTACCATTTGTAAACCAAAAATTATGCTTTTACAGTCAACCGGAAAACCCTAGAAAAATATTCATTTTAAGCTAATTTAACCCCCACAAAAATAACTTACCTCTACTTAGAGGGTTTTTTTTTTTTTTGCTCCGACTAAAATAGCCAGGAAACGAAATACGCTATTCCGAAACATGTCACAGACGAGACGGTGAAATACGAACTGAAAATTGGATAAATAATTATTTAATTGCACGTGGCAAAATCGATTCCTGTACTTACAAAAAAAATCCAACAATTTAAAACGATGTTCTTCGAGGAAGAAAAAGACAAGAGGTCGGTAATGTCGAAACGCCCCGGGTGTAAGCTCCCTTTCTCTATAATATGATCCCTTAGCAAGGGTTGTAGAGGCTTCAAACTTAATTACCAGATGGGACGCCCTAACACGACCTGCCTTCCGCCGCCATGCTTTCTCCAAAAAAAAAGGCCGATAGTTGACGTTAGCCACGGAGATCGATATTACCGACTCAGATATGATTTACATTTAATTAATAGAAAGTAGAAATATACCGTAAGGACTGTTGTGGAGACAAAGAGAAATCTTGATTTTATTTATAATTAAATGGTAGAATATTAATTTTGACGGAAACGTGAAGCGCCATCTATGAATCAGCGGAACGATCTCAGGACCTATGTGTTGTTAACCGTACAGGCCAGACATTCAAAATAAATAGGCAACTTGTGTCTCCGTAATATGTAAATGCTACAAGTCCATTCCAAAACAGATACCGCCTGGTCTATAGGGAAGTAATAAAAGTGACTGGTAGCCTACAAAGGTGTTTATAAATATTTAAAATATCGCAATATAGTCGATGAATCTAATTAGAATTATCCATATAATACGCCACTACAAGAAATTACAATTCGTTTCATTTGTCAACGGTAGGCAATTCGCCTTGACGGAATATTCTAAAAACGGTTTATATACAAGAATTTTAACGCAAAAGGAGAGATGAGCAATAGAATTTTGCTTTGTTTTGAATGAGTAGACGTTGAAATGCATTCCGCGTCTCTGCGATTACAGATAAACATTGTAATTGTGCAAGTAAATAATACCAAACACAGACTGCATAGATATTAAAGGAAAGATTTTAGAAAAAATGTTTCTTTCCAGGTATGCTATGCAGGTGGAAATTTAACTTGTTGCACTCGGAGTCGTTGCAATATAATGTAATAAGTTTTTAGGTTGCTGGTTTTAATGTTAGAAAACAGTTAATTGACACAACAAATATTTTACTGTAAAGAAATTATATTGTTAAGAAAGAAACAGACAACAAAAAAAGTCATTTCTTATGTAATTTCTGAAGCACGTCAAAGCCCCCAGAAATTCTAATACAGAAGTGAAAAAAATAGTGTTTTGCGATGACATATTTCGTTATCTTAATCTTGAAATATACCTGTTATTCTTCTATCTAGTATATCTAGCGTTCAAGTAAATTATATCTCAAGTTGGTTATGAAAAAAAAAGTATGCGTTATCCAACATTCGTTCTAATATCGCTGACATGTAAACCATTTTTTGAGAGCTTGAGTTTTATAAATACGGTTCCGAATGTGTACTGTAACGCAGGGCCGGACTCGTAATCCATCATGTTATTGATAGAAGATAACATATATGAGAGATCAAAAGGAGAGGAGTAAAAATGTGTTAATAATGTATGTATGTACATGTATATACTTACCTATTGCGTATACCTATATACTTACCTTACTTAATAGGGTTTATACTTTAATTATCACAGAGTTGTGTACAGCCGGCTATGGGTGACAGCATAAGACCTTCCCGGGCCTTAGTTATAAGCAATATATGTTGAATCTGATGATCTAGGTTCAAATGTCGGCAAGTTTAACTTCGGCAGTCAGAGTTCCTTTAAAGAAAACTGGGCCATTTTATTTACAAGCTTTTATTTAACTTGCAATGTTTTAAACAATTGATAATTAATTAATTTGACCAGTTTTTGAGCCCTGTATGATGAATTTTCGCTGAATTATCGCCGTTCAAAGCAAAAAAGTTATGTTTGTCTTTGGTAATCAATTATTCGGGAAATATTGAACTTATAGAAAATTCAATTAGGGTTTTGAAAATTATAAAGTAACCCAGTTAACCAAGTTGGTTTTTGCTAAAAAAAAAGTTTTCGAAACGAAATTGTTGATTGAAAAAAGAGTTAAAAAATTACATAATTAAGGATATTTGCATAACTTGGCATAACTTTGCAAATAATGGATAGTCTAAGGATATTGACTGCAATTTTCAACCCCAAAAGTACCCCAAAGAAACCCTGATAGTTTCAAAGTGTCTTAAAAAAGGTGTCCAAAACGATGTAGTCGCTAAAATATCACAAGCCCAATAATTAAAAAAGTTATTCTCCAAAACGCACCTTGTCAGTTTTTTTGGAATTATCTCGAAAACGATTACAAAACAATCGATTTTCAAAAAAAAAAAAAAAAAGTCGAAGAGGTAATCAAATCCTCTGAAATTTTCCTCATTTAACCATCATTCTATATCCAACAATAGCCGAAATACAAATGTATACATTATTTGGGACAGATTGTATGGGACCTACATATATACCAACATCCAATAGTTTTTGAAATATTTACAATTTTCCAACAGAAACCGTACGAAGATTGCAGTTGTTTCATAAATGTTTCCACTATAAAAACTGGCACGCGGCAATACCCAGGAAACCGTCCTTCATGTATTAATTGCGAATGTCCGTCTTCACCGAATTATCCGTAAAACATAAATAATCAAATAATTAATAAATTAAACTGCAGTCTGTCAGTCGATTTATTGTCGGAACGATTTTCTGGGAACCGACTTATAAATTAAGGAAAACCAGATGTTTTCTCTTTTCACCCAGAATAAACGTATGCAGTTCTCGGTAATTTTTTTTCGTAATTGAACAAGTGAATCACTGTAGTTAGCGCGTAATCGAATCAAGGTCGCCGAAGTCAAAAGGAAACATTCATGAAAATGCATTTTATGCACAATATGCACGTCCTTTTTACGTTGAAGTTCAGTGGCGGTTGATAAAATTTGAAACTGTCGTGCGTTTGTAACAAAGCGTGGGATCCACACCATGTTTTTAAAGGTGGCTAGTATCTAAATAGAAGGCAAAAAACAGACGACACTTTCGAAAAAATATGATATTGAAAATAGTTGAAACAAAAGCCAAGCCAAGTTTCTTCCTGAATTTTTTTCGACCACTGATAAAACAACACACCACATTCAAATCGGTGTGACAGTTTTTGCACAATAATTTTTCAATCCAGTATAACTATAACTTTAAAAGATTTCCAAGGTTCTCTAGTGAACAGAATTTAAATTTACAAAAAGGGTTCGAGAGCTTGAATGTTCTTTTACACGTAAAAAAATTCAGGTTTCTCAAGGCCTACACTCCTATAAAGTTTAAAAAAAATATTGTGCAAAAACTATTAGACTGATTTGGATGAAATTTGGTGCGTTGTTGCATCGTATCAAAAAAGTTCTTTGAGCCATGATTTGAAGTTCGTACGTACAATCTAAATGGTCGAAAAAAATCAGGAAAAAAACATTTCTTCTTTCAATTCCAATCATTGCTATTTTGCAACATTATATATAGCTATATTACTGGTAATGTTAGAAAAGTGGAATTTCGGTTTGAAGTTAAATTTGTACATAACGTTTTGCGCATATAACCTTTCGTGAAACGTGGTCGACAACATTCCCTTTAGACGTTTTATGACAAAAAATGCAGAAAAACTAGTGGTTGCGACAACGTACGCTGAAGCAATGAAGACAGTCGGTGTTTCTGAATAACACAAGCGATAATTATCTTTTTTGTCTCTCATATGTCTTTCCGTCAATGACATGACGAGTCCGACCCTGCGTTTTAACACACTTTCCGGACCCTACTTGACACCTCAGAGGCATTTCAATAAAAAATAGGGATCATATGGAAAAAGTATGTAGCCTTATTTTGCTAAGGACTACCTAGCCTGCGGAAACTCATAGGGTTGGTGAGAGCGGGGTTCGTGGGTTGAGCAGAGCCAGCAATTTTTTTATATAGGGCGCCATTCGGTTATGAATATTATAGGTAGAGGTAGCCAAGAACCTCCTTCGTTGATGGTTACCTAATTACATCGGCTAGCAATGGGCAATAAGTGGGGTGTGTGTGTAGTATTTCTGGCAAGAAAAAGACAGACTATTATAAAAAAAATGTAATTATCAGGTACTGTCAATGGCAAAAAATAAAATGTTACAAAAATGTAAGTTCAGAGACACAACCCAGCACTCTGGTTGAAATGCCTAGGTTGAACCAGAAAACAAACGAAACTACTCCATCACTCGGTACCAACTGTAAATCAAAAATTATGTTTCTAGATTCAAACGGAAAACCATCATCACTTGAACGGTACCATTTGTAAACCAAAAATTATGCTTTTACAGTCAACCGGAAAACCCTAGAAAAATATTCATTTTAAGCTAATTTAACCCCCCAAAAAAATAACTTACCTCTACTTAGAGGGTTTTGCTCCGACTAAAATAGCCAGGAAACGAAATACGCTATTCCGAAACATGTCACAGACGAGACGGTGAAATACGAACTGAAAATTGGATAAATAATTATTTAATTGCACGTGGCAAAATCGATTCCTGTACTTACAAAAAAAATCCAACAATTTAAAACGATGTTCTTCGAGGAAGAAAAGACAAGAGGTCGGTAATGTCGAAACGCCCCGGGTGTAAGCTCCCTTTCTCTATAATATGATCCCTTAGCAAGGGTTGTAGAGGCTTCAAACTTAATTACCAGATGGGACGCCCTAACACGACCTGCCTTCCGCCGCCATGCTTTCTCCAAAAAAAAAGGCCGATAGTTGACGTTAGCCACGGAGATCGATATTACCGACTCAGATATGATTTACATTTAATTAATAGAAAGTAGAAATATACCGTAAGGACTGTTGTGGAGACAAAGAGAAATCTTGATTTTATTTATAATTAAATGGTAGAATATTAATTTTGACGGAAACGTGAAGCGCCATCTATGAATCAGCGGAACGATCTCAGGACCTATGTGTTGTTAACCGTACAGGCCAGACATTCAAAATAAATAGGCAACTTGTGTCTCCGTAATATGTAAATGCTACAAGTCCATTCCAAAACAGATACCGCCTGGTCTATAGGGAAGTAATAAAAGTGACTGGTAGCCTACAAAGGTGTTTATAAATATTTAAAATATCGCAATATAGTCGATGAATCTAATTAGAATTATCCATATAATACGCCACTACAAGAAATTACAATTCGTTTCATTTGTCAACGGTAGGCAATTCGCCTTGACGGAATATTCTAAAAACGGTTTATATACAAGAATTTTAACGCAAAAGGAGAGATGAGCAATAGAATTTTGCTTTGTTTTGAATGAGTAGACGTTGAAATGCATTCCGCGTCTCTGCGATTACAGATAAACATTGTAATTGTGCAAGTAAATAATACCAAACACAGACTGCATAGATATTAAAGGAAAGATTTTAGAAAAAATGTTTCTTTCCAGGTATGCTATGCAGGTGGAAATTTAACTTGTTGCACTCGGAGTCGTTGCAATATAATGTAATAAGTTTTAGGGTTGCTGGTTTTAATGTTAGAAAACAGTTAATTGACACAACAAATATTTTACTGTAAAGAAATTATATTGTTAAGAAAGAAACAGACAACAAAAAAAGTCATTTCTTATGTAATTTCTGAAGCACGTCAAAGCCCCCAGAAATTCTAATACAGAAGTGAAAAAAATAGTGTTTTGCGATGACATATTTCGTTATCTTAATCTTGAAATATACCTGTTATTCTTCTATCTAGTATATCTAGCGTTCAAGTAAATTATATCTCAAGTTGGTTATGAAAAAAAGTATGCGTTATCCAACATTCGTTCTAATATCGCTGACATGTAAACCATTTTTTGAGAGCTTGAGTTTTATAAATACGGTTCCGAATGTGTACTGTAACGCAGGGCCGGACTCGTAATCCATCATGTTATTGATAGAAGATAACATATATGAGAGATCAAAAGGAGAGGAGTAAAAATGTGTTAATAATGTATGTATGTACATGTATATACTTACCTATTGCGTATACCTATATACTTACCTTACTTAATAGGGTTTATACTTTAATTATCACAGAGTTGTGTACAGCCGGCTATGGGTGACAGCATAAGACCTTCCCGGGCCTTAGTTATAAGCAATATATGTTGAATCTGATGATCTAGGTTCAAATGTCGGCAAGTTTAACTTCGGCAGTCAGAGTTCCTTTAAAGAAAACTGGGCCATTTTATTTACAAGCTTTTATTTAACTTGCAATGTATGTTTGTTTGTTTGTATGTATGTTAGGGTCAAATCTTGCAACTGAATTTTAAAGTAGTTATCTTCAACCGATTGAGATGAAATTTTGCATACATGTTTAGTTTGGATGACAATGCATAGTTAGCTAAGTTATGTCATCCTAAATTCAAAATGGCGGACGGTCTAAGATGGCGGAATAGTTATTTTTTTCGCACTCCAATGATAATTTACTCTAAATCCAATATGGCGGACCGCCCAAGATGGCGGACTAGGTATTTTTTGTGTACTCCCATGATATGGGTATCAAATGAAAGGGTTTGCTAAGAAGAATACGAATAAACTGACGTATGCGTTCAACCCTTCGAGGAGATGGTGTACTAGTGCCCGGCCAAACAGTAAGACTTAGCGGGGTCGTGACTTAACTAATATCAACCTATACCCTAGGCAAATTCTAGCGGTGGTGAAAAAAATTCAAAATGGCGAAAAACAAGCCACCATACCAATTTTAAAGTTATAACTTGGTATATGTTAGGGATATTATGAACAGGTTGATAAACATTGAGATACAAAAAACACGACGATAATTAAAAAAATAAAAAATAAATTGATAATAATTTTTTTTAAAAACAAGATTTTATTTAAATGCTCTAAAAAGAAGAAAATAAACTTTAAATTGAATCAAACCCATCAGTTTATTACATTACACAATGTATATGATATAAAAGCTTGTCACGAGATTTACTTGTGTAGATAAACAAGAATGTAATAATTATGTAATTTGATATTGACATAAGAAAATCTAAGAAAAAAAGTATGTATTTTAAAAAATAGGTAAATACATCTACACAAATAAATCTCGTGACAAGCTTTTATATCATATAAATTGTGTAATGTAATAAATTGATGGGTTTGATTCAATTTAAAGTTTATTTTCTTCTTTTTAGAGCATTTAATTAAAAGCTTGTTTTTTAAAAAAATATTTTTATTATTAATTTTTTCTCCTTCGACTGATGGCATACCAAACAATAACTTTTCTAGCACACCAAAATGCAATTTTAGACCCCAACCATCAAAGAAATATATATGGTTGAAATAGCAAAGCTTGTACTCAAAAGCAGTAAAAACTACAATCAAAATCCCACCGATGCAAACAAAACGTGGCAAAAAAAGAACGAAAATAAAAAATGCGACGAAAAATAAAAAAGGCAGTCGTTGTGAATAATGAACGATGACAGTGAACTACTGTTATCCAGAGCAGACAGAAAGGCGCCAAAGACTTGCGTGGGACACCTACTCATAATTACCTGATGCGGGGGCACAAAATGGCTCCTGTCTCTCGTCCAATTTACTTCTCGCTCCACTTTCGCCGAAATCTCACCATGAACGCGACCGGAGAGCTCCCACGCTAGATTAACTTGGAAGTTGACACTCTGAGTTCACACCTGTTCTGATAATTTGATTGCTGATCTCTTATTTAGGAGCGTATTAAGATATGTTAAGCGTTTCCCTTAGACGACGGATTATAAATCTGGTTAATCGAACCTACATAAAAAATCTTATATACAATGTTTGCTAAATAAAGGTAGAACCAACTGTACGTATCCTTGCCAAACAAACTGATTTTTCTGTGTAGCAGTTTTAGTTTCTTGATCAAATAACTGATATAACCAGTGGCGGTGGGCTATAAGGTGCGCTGGTGCGCGCGCACTACCAACAATTTAGCATTAATAATTTTATTTAGTAATTAATGGATGCATTCTTAATTTATCGCCTTGCCGCATCTCTAGCGTTAATACCATCTGAATATTATTTGGCCGCAGCGTTACGAATCCACTAGACGCTAGGTCTCTATCTCCAACGCCACTGGTTTCCGATCGCGGCGCGGGGTCGACACGCGCAATACGAAAAAGCGGCACGACGATCATGCTTCCGTGCAATACGAAAAAGCGAACGTGTATTGTTACTGCTTGCCCCTCCACAATTATTACGCGTAGTGGGCGAATCCTATAGATATGATGTACGGAGTTTAAGAGCGCACGAGAGTTATCGATCGGTTAGTTTGTGAATTGTTTTCGTACATTGCGATTGCTGTTTTATCGCTCACGTTTTATAAATATAAACTCGGTTACAATCTAGTTTGGAATAATGAATTATATTCAAAACTTATTAAAAACTCCATTCTCTAGCTTGAGTTTCGAGGAAAAAGTGCAAATTAAAACTCTAGGTAGGCCCACTCCACAAATTAATTTAAAATTAGCCGTGAAAGAAAAAAGTAAACAATTTGTAAGAACATTTAATAATGACTTATTTAAAAAACATGTGTGGTTAAGTGAATGCGATGTATTGAACGCAGTGTTTTGTTTGGCGGAGAAACACCTTGGACCAAAACTGGAGTAACGGATTTAAATCACATAAACGAGAAAATAAAAAAAAACATGCAAATTCTGCTGGACACATGAATAATGTTTTGAATTTAGCCATGCTAGGCACTGCAAATATTGCGACAATGCTCGATTCTGCTCATCGACGAGCAGTGGCAGCACACAAAGAAGCGGTTTCAAAAAACAGGTATGTTTTAAACATTATTATTAACTGTATTCGTTTTTGTGGAAAATTTCTATTTAAAACGAATAAAGACATTTTTGCGCAACACCATGTGCCAGGAAAGACTATCGGCTTTGGCTATGCTCTCCATTGAAAAAGACTTTATTACAAATATCGAAAATTTTAACAACAAAGTAATTGAAAAATTTGCACAATGTAAAAATCGCAGAATTGAGCTCATTTACAAAGAAAATTAGGTAAGTTTTCAAATTAATAGAGTTAATAAGAATAACCTTAATATGAGATAAATATTTATCTCATATTAGGGATATTCTTATTATTCTTATGATTATCGTTATTTTTATGTATTGTGCACCCCCAATCTTAGGATCACGCACCGCCACTGGATATAACATATTATCGTAAAGTAAAAAGTCCTCAAAATATGCCGTGGAATCAATTCTTATTTTACTTCCCAACATGTTGTCATTCTTCGCTTCACAGCATCGAAAACATTGGTAAGCACTTAGGGGGAGTTCTTTAAATTTATTTGTAATTCTAGCTCGTAAGTCTTCTAAATTTTCACAAAGGTTTTTTTTCTGTCAATAAATGATGGAAAAATCGATATATTCAATAAAAACAAATATCACAAAGCTCAAAAAAACTTTTTTACGTATTCATATTGCTGCTACAACTTACATCAAAACGATTGACAAAATTCATCTCAAAAAAACCTCTAAGTGAAAAATCGATCCTTACATTGATTTTTATCACACGCGACAATTTCAACCATTCCGAGCACTATGAAAAAAAAATCGCAACGCTTTGACACTACCAGGGTTTCTTTGCGGTACTTTAAGGTTGAAAATGTACAGCCAATATCCTTAGTCCATCCATTACACAGGCTGACAAGATTTTAACCCAGAAACCAGCATATACTCGTATATTTTTCCAGGTTTTTGATGCGTTGAATCCGAATCAGAGGTCCAAATCTCTCAATTAGCTCTGGTTTTCGAAATATCCTAACCTAAAAGTGCAAAAAAGATATTTTGGCCTATATTTGAGGTTATGTAGCATCGCCATTTTCTTTTTCAAAAAACCATGAACATCTTATAGTACATGCCTTGCCCTTTTAAATGACATCGAGTTATTCAAATATCTTTTTTTTCGCTGCGATATCGCATTTTGAAATTTTTAAGTATGTGAATTTCTCTATAATTGAAAACCTACCAACAAACACTGAAAATGTTTGAAATTCAATAGCATGTCAATGTTTTCTAATGTAAAAAGACCTGCTCGTTCAAAATTCAAGGTCAGATTTCCAAATTTTCCTAGAAAAATTTTGATTATGTAAAAAGACGCTCGTTCAGAATCCAAGGTCATATTTTCAAAATTTTTAGAGGAAAATTTTGGAAATCTGACCTTGGATTCCGAACGAGCAGGTCTCTTTACATAAGAAAACATTGACCTGCTATTGAATTTCAAACATGTTCAGTGTTTGCTAATCAAAAAACCTATTACTGTTTGATGTACCTTAATGGGTTTTCAAATATAGAGAAATTCACAAACATAAAAATTTCAAAATGCGATATCAACGAAAAAAAAGAAGAGGATATTTGAGCAAATTCAATGTCAGAGAATTAAAAGAGCAAGGCTTGTACTTTAAGATGTTGTTCATAGTTTTTTGAGAAAAGAAAAATTGAGATGCTACATAATCTCAAATATAGGCCAAAATTTTTGCATTTTAAGGTTAGGATATCTCGAAAACCAGAGCCAGGACCTCGGATTCGGATTCAGTGCATAAAACCCTTCGGAAAAATATGTTCTGGTTTCTGGGTTAGAGGGTCGGTCTAATTTTGTAGGCTTTTGTTATTTGCAAAGTGATGCCAGGTTATGCAAATATCCTAAATTATGCGATTTTTTCCTCTTTTTCAGCCAACAATTTCGCTTCGAAATTTTTTTTTTGCAAAAAACCAATCTACAACCTTTACTACAACTTGTAAAGGATACTTCTTGGTTTTCAAAACCCTACTTGAATTTTCTGTGCGTTTATTATTTCCTGAGCAACTGATTACCAATGTTAAAAATGACTTCTTTACTTTGAACGACGATAACACAGCGAAAAATCATCGAGCAGGGTTCGAATATACATAGGTCAAGTTAAAGAGAATTAAAATATCTAAAAGACCTTTATGATGAACATATTGAAAAAAAATGTTATGAAGTCCCTGGACCTTTTAAAAAGAGCAAAAATTTCGTTTTTTTTTGCGATAGTTTTCTTATGATTACTCAAAAACTACTGACGCTAAAAAAATTTAAACTCAAGATCCAAAAACTAGGAACTTCTTTTCCCTTCGAAAACAACCTAAAAATTTGAGACTTTTGCTATATCCCTTAATTTATGCGCCCAGTATATTTTTACCCAAAGAATCTGTAGTTTCGCTGTGGCTCCTTAGTAATGGGACACCCTGTATAGTTCTTGCTGTTTTAAAAAGCTCATTTAGATACCTTTAGATATACTTGAAGGAACCATTAAGCAATAATTATCATGTCCTCTCCTCCATGTTTTTGTACAGTCGAGAAAAAAGCTTTTACACTTTTCTGTTCTAGTTATAAATCTGCTCACAAAGTCTGTATCAATTTATTATTATTTAACAAGTACCTAGGACTTAGAATTGCCGAGTAAGTGACCTCTGTCACCCCGTGTTAAATCTATTATTCCTTTTTAGAATTACCTTTATGTTTATTTAAACGGATCGTATTGCGTATGTGCGTACAATGTGCATATTATATTATTTCGATTAAATTGAATACACCGAAAGCATTGCGTGTCACGTTGGTTCATGCTCAAAACAAATAGCTTTTCTAACGTCCGTTTGCATAGTTGCTCAAATAAATTTTATCGCTTTACCCGAGACTACAATTTATTTTAAACGACCTAAGACAAGCGCCGTTTTTTACTATTCCATTACTGGTAGGCGACGCTATAGGTGTTGTTATCGCGTTTCTGTTTTTACTGTTATTGCTACTCTAATGCTCATAATATTTATGAAGAATAGTTTTTAAGTACTACGTAGGCAAATGTAGCGTAGAAGCTTATGATAAGGATAATAATAGAATTAAAGTATGCCGAGTTCATTCCTTATTAAAATAGCATCAATACAGGGAGCGGAAAAAGTAAGGATTGAAAATGATTTAATAATTTAATATTTTCGGAGTTATTCACGGTTTCTTGTAAACATCGCCGTTTTACTTTCTTAGCGATATTTTTCAGATAATCGACTTCAATCAGCTTCAATTTGGGCTTATTAGACTTTCTCTTGTTGTTGGGATCTTGAGATGAAGTTTTTTTTAGCGTTATCGTCAGCAGTTTTTGAGCAATCATAAGAAAACCACTGAAAAAACAGTTTTGAAAGATCCACGGCCCTCAATATTTTTTTTTCGATAATTTCATAATAAATATATTTTAAATAATTTAATTATCTTTAATTTGACCTATTTTTGAGCCCTGTACGAAGATTTTTCGTTGAGTTATCGCCGTAAAGTAAAAAGTCATTTTTGACTTTAGTAATAAATTACTCGGGAAATAATGAACGTACAGAAAATTAAAGTAGGGTTTTGAAAACTGGAAACTATCTTTTACAAGTTGTAGTGATTGGTTTTTGCTAAAAAATGTTTTTCGAATCGACACTGTTGATTCAAAAAGAGGTAAAAAATTGCATAATTAGGAATATCTGCATAACTTTATAAATAATGGATAGACTAAGGATATTGACTGCAACAAAGTACCCCAAAGAAACTCTGATGGTTTCAAAGCGCTGCCACTTTTTTTTATACTGCTCGGAATGGTTGAAATTGATGGTCGAAAAATCGAGCATCACGTTGATTTTTAGCACATTTTAAACATTTCGAACACTATGAAAAAAAAATCGTAGCGCTTTGAAACCATCAGGGTTTCTTTAGGATATAGCCTAGGAAAAATAGCCAAAATAGGTCCAATTTTTCAAAAAATTCCTCAAGCGTTAAAAAAATTGGTAATTAGGTAAAAAATAATGCAATTTGAGTGCACTAGTTTTGTATCAAATCAGTTTGTAGGAACATAACCTAAAAAATTCATAAACGTGTGAAAAATCGGTATTTTCACTTTTTAAGTACCAAAAAAAATTATTTCAGAAAAACAAAAAATAGGACGTTATAGCGCTTAAAGAGACGAAGAAAATCAGTTTTTAAAAATTAAAATCGGTTCACAACTTTTTGCAAACAAATAAATAAATAAAAACCTACGAAAATTGTCCTTTTTTTACCATCTAATTCCTCTGCATAAGAAAGTGGTAGGGTCTTCCGAGTGACCAAATTGTAGCTCTTTTCGGAGGCTACTTACAGTAAAAATTTTATCAAAAAATATTAATAACTTTTGGCGCAATTCGAAAAAATGTAAAAAAAGGTGTTTTCGAAAAATGGCCCGGCAATTGTGAATAACAGTCCTACGGTAATTTTTCAAAGTGCGTTTGGTTCGTGAAGAGGTGCTCTACAATCATACAATGAACCAAGTGTGTCAAATTTGAGGAAGTATCTCACAAAACGACATTGAAAACCGGGCTGTTTGCGTTTCGGGCGCTTAGGCGCTAGAGCGAAGGGGAAAGGCCGCATGGTGGGGGAACTCTCTCAATTCGAGCGCACGAAAGCAGTCGAGAGTTCCCCCACCATGCGGCCTTTCCCCTTCGCTCTAGCGCGTGAGCGCCCGAAACGCAAAACAGCCCGGTTTTCAATGTCGTTTTTGACTCAAGATCCAAAAACTAGAAACTTGCAGCTTCAATTTTCTTTTAATCTGTGAAAATCACCTAAAAATTTGAAATAATTTTATATCTCTTAATTTCTACGCCTGGTGTTAAGTCTAAAAGTCAGTATCGTATTTCAGACTTCTCAAAGTTGCTGTGCGTGCAAGCGACAATTTCTGCCAAATGTCTCTGTTCTCTCTCTCTCTCTCTCTCTCTCTCTCTTGCTACAATAATGGGAAAAACTGTCCGAAGAACCATTCCTAATAGTTTTCCTTACGCAGCCACAAGTTTGTTCGGTGAGATTCCGAGGCCCCGGAGCCGGAGTTGATCCGACTTAGAACGTGGTTAATTATAAGTTTTAATGGGAGTTGGGCGAGTCCGGCAATTTTACAAGGGTAAGCAAGTTAAACGCTAATGGAGCCACGGCTGCAAAAGACAGGCCAGATCAGTGACGACTCGTCATTCACGTACATATACTCTAAGAGTAAGAATGGAGAATGTTGCTTACCAAGGCAAAAGGAAATAAGCTGGCGGCTGGTATAACTCCCATTTCAATCATCACATTTTAAGGAATCATTGCCACATCTAAATAGACGGTTATAATACGAAAAAAGAGTTTCAATGAAATCTACGAAAAATATTTTAAAAAAATCTGTGCCTCATCAAATTATTCATTTCTCCTAAATATACTTACTGACCAATTTTGGCCCGGACTGGTCCATTTAAACCGCGCGCGTAAACCGAATCGGTAATTTTTTTTCCTAGGTTGGTACGACCTTCGTTGACATTCGTGTGAAGTTTGAGCGGGATGTGGCAATTAGCGTGTGTTTGGCAGTCATTTGTTTACGACGCGAAAAGTTTGTCTGGCGATTTTTACCATGGAAAAAAAATTGAACAACGAGTTTAATAATTGTGCGTTTCCAATGGAATTACGGCTACGGAATCATTGAAAATGTTGCAGAGGTGTTTTGGGGTCTACTATATCGAGAACGCAAGTATTTGAGTGGCATAAAGCATTCAATGAGGGTCGAGAGATCGTAGAAAACTTGCCTCATGCGAGTTGTCCATCCACCTCTGTTAACCACGATAACATCGAAAAAGGGAAAGAAATTGTGCTCGAAAATCGTCGTGCTGGCATTAGAGAGATAGCAGAGGCTCTCAACATTTCCTACGGATCGACTCAGCTCGTTTTGGTTGATGTTTTGAGTATGAAGCGTGTCGCCGCCAGACTCGTACCAAAAGACTTTTTTGCAAAAAGAACGTCGAGTAGAGGTCGCAAAAGAGATGCTTGCCAACGTAGCTGATGACCCTACATTCATCAAACGCGTCATTATTGGTGATGGGACGTGGGTTTATGAATATGACGTCGAAACTGCCCAACAATCTAGAGAATGGCGCGCCAAAAATGAGCCGAAACCGAAAAAACCACGTCAAAGTCGGCCGAAAATCAAGTGATGCTCATCGTTTTCTTAGTCATCGTGAGGCTCATCGTATTCATCGTGATGTGATTCACCATGAATTCGTTCCAGAGGGTCATAAGGAATACTACTTGGCCGTTTTGAGGCGTCTACGTGAAGCAATTCGTCGTAAACGGCCAGATTTTGTGGGCAGACATTCCATGAATCTTTCACCACAATAATGCGCCTTCACATTCCAGCCTGGTTGTGACTGAATTTTTGGCCAAACATGAAACAAAAGTCATCGCTCAGCCACCGTATTCGCCAGATTTGGCTTCCTGTGACTTTTTCTCTTGTTCCCGAAACTCAAATACCCGCTCCATCCCGGCCGAGGTAATAGGCCATATATATAGAGACATCCAAAAAAAACGTCATCAAAGCTGGCCAAGAAAAAAAAGACGTATTTCTATTCTTATTCGAATTTATAACCTTATTTACTTGTCAAAACTGTCACATCATATGACAGCTATTGTTTATTTTACAAGTTGTGACAATCACTTGTCAACAGTTTGACATAGCCGAAAAGCTTAGACATGACCGCTATTTCTATATATCTCTCGTTCATAGCCAGAGTTGATGACGTTTTTTTTGGATATCTCTATATTAACGAGTGTATCGAAAATTGGAGGAACAGTTGGCATGCTCGTATTGGCGCAAAAGGAGACTATTTGAAGGCGATAATAAAGATTTGTATTAAAATACATAAAAATGTTGTTTTTTCTTTTAACCAGTCCGGGTCAAATTTGATCAGAGGTAGTACAAGTTTTTTAAAATGTCGTTAATGATGTGCTGGTATGAAATAAATCTTGTTGGCAACAGTTCAAAAAGGTTCAAGACTCACTTACCGGTCTAAGCTGGGAAGAGTTACAGCATTGTTGTCATTGTTTCTGATAACCAAATAATGGTATGAAAACCAGATAAAAAAATGCAGTTGAATATTATCATGGCAACAAAATAACGACGCACCAATGTGACATTAAAATAGTTGACATTTTGCTTTTAAAAAGTTTGCATGGTTTTTCATGGCGATTATTGTAATGACAATAATCGTCAGTCAGTCACATCCAGTGGTACACGCAGATTTGCAGTAGTCTAGGTTGGGATCAGTACCTCAAACCAGTCACTTAGTTACCATCAGTCTCTCCACGTAATTGTTTTTCGTGAAGTCCGTAAATACCCTGTATATATACATATGTGGAACACTCTCAAAATTAATGATGCGCAAAGTAAATTTTAGCAGGATGTAGGAATTTATAAATAAAAGTTGCCACCACAACGATTTTCCTTGAAAATCATAACGACGTGTTTTATTTGTTCCATGACTTTTGGAACTAAACTATATCCAAGTTTTTTTTTTTGCTATAAATGAACTGCAAAATATAATAAATATTTCGTATCATGAACTGACACAGTAGATAAAAACGTTTATTTTTCTCGTCCAGAAAATTATTCTACCCACATGTGGAATGACGAGTCGCCTCTGTATTAAATTTAATTACTGTCTCGCTGCATTATTATATGGTATGTGGAAGCGACAGTTAAGCGCCACTTTCTTGGACGAAGTGCCAAAAAGTTTCCGCCGTTGGAGCGTAGCGGATTTTTCGGTATAAAATATGCAAGTATATTTGCTTGGCCAATTTCAACTTCTCTTATATACAACTTATAAATTGGTAACACGTTTAAATGTGAAAATCTTTAGAGCATTTTGTGTGAATTACGTTTGTGTTTTTGTTAATGATATATTTTCGTTTCTAATTAAGTCAAGACAAGACACAAAATCATATAAGTGTCTAATAATATTGTGATAATAAATCATATAAAACAAATAAATAATGAAAGTCATGATACACCCACGTTTTGAAGGTTGCTTATAATTTTTGAATAATATTATTATAATATGTGTGCTACAGTATTGATTTTTTTTTATATAGGATTGCAGATTGTGAAATTCTGCGTCTAATAAGCCCAATTGAAGGTGATACGTCGACTGTGTGAAAAAATATCTCTAAAAAAAGTATAATGCGATATTTTCAAAAACAGGAGAATAACCGACAATACTAAATAATCCTGCAAAAATTTTCATAGTTTTAGTCCCATACTAAAGGGAAATTTTCAAAGTATCTATATGATTAACTAAGCCATATTGGAAAAAAATCCTCGACACGGAAAATTTCTAAGAATTTGTAAAGTTGAACCAAAAAATATGCCAGCCCTGTACGCGACACATAACTAAAAAAATTAACTGATTAATGTCTAATATTTGTGATTGTGAATGTCTAATTAATAATTGAGGGGTATAGATGCAAAACTCACATTATCTACTTTTTAAAATTTTTCAGGAAGAAGGAATAACTGATTTCTCACTTTTCCAGTGACTTGACGCTCTGAAACTTTTTTTGGTATTTGTATTAGAACTTTACATTTGCTTCCAAATTGGTGAAATTACAGCACAACAATATTTGACTCCAAGATAGAAAATTAAAATTTGTATAATGTGAGTTTTGATACAACTTTTTAGATAATGGTCGTTTTGCTCCAAATTATTCTACATAATATTATTTGTTACACTAAAATTCATGAAGTTAAGCTAAGAAAAGGAACTTGGAAACAAACACAATGGTATATCAATAAAAATTTTATATAACATGGTAGTTCATAACTAAAATAAAAAGCTACACAAAATACTTAGAATACGGTTTTATTATCACCATTGACTGATGAAGTGAAATATTTTTATAATGAACCTAAAATTGCAAAGTGCAGAAATGTTGACAGTAAAAAAGTTCTAACATTTTCACATTCTCCTTAGGAGTATGGGAGTTTTGAAACAATTCGCAGATTCCACAATTTAAAATAAATTCGAAAATGTTTTATACCACTTTTAAACTTTAAAATGGTGTAGTTCAACACGATGAACAAGATAGCGCCACTAACTCTAATTCGAAAAATTATGGATAATGTGAGTTTTGCATCTGTGCCCCTCAATTAATGAGTAGCTTTCGTTGATCACTGTATATATATATCTCGTAAAAAACTGCTGCTTGTATGTAAAAAAAAAACACTGTTCCAACAAATACAAGTTGTAAATATTTTTCGAATTCTAAATTGAATTCAAAATACTCACAGTGTAGTTCTCGACAGATTCTGACTAATAAAATTAGCAAAAATATTCTAAAAATTGAAACAAATAAAAAATTAACGATTTTTGATTGAGCCAATTAGTGAGATAGATAAAAATTTTGCATGTTGGTTTAAAATGCGATTCTAAGAGAAATGCATAAGATAACGATTCTGCAGATGATTGGTTACGGAGACAGCACACGAACGCAGGCCGAAGTCGTTGCCTATTTCAAGAAAAATATCCGGAGTTGCCGCTGATACCTCAAGGTACCGTAAGTAAAATAGAGAAGCAGTTTCGGGCACGTGGACATGTGCGGCAGCTAAAGAAAATTCCTCCCAATAAACTCAGTGATCATAAGAAATTGGATGTAATGCTTATGCTTGAAGGAAATCCACATACGTCGAGTCGTCAAACAGCTTCAGCATTAAATATTAGCCATTCCTCGATTCTCCGCGTATTCATATCAGATGCACCCATATAAACTGGTACCAATGAGCTCGCGGAAGACGATTTTGATAGACGAATTTTGTGAACAAATGATGCAAATGATAGATGACAATACTTTACAAATAGAAAATGTTTTATTTTCCGATGAATCTATATTTATACTTCACGGCCATGTTAATCGCCAAAACTGTCGTTACTGGTCGAGAGAAAATCCTCACTGGATGAGGGAACTACATACGCAAAACCCTGAGAAAGTTAATGCTTGGGCAGGAATAATTGAAGAAAATATCCTTCATCATTCATTCATTGACGGCAATTTGAATGGAGAAACTTATTTAGCGCTGCTCCAAAATAATGTTGTACCGATGATGGCAAACTTGTATCCAGCTGAAGGAAACCCACAACTTCTAGGTAATGCAATATGGTTCCAGCAGGATGGTGCACCAGCACATTACGAAGTCAATGTCCGACAATATCTCCACACAATCTTTCCAAATCGTTGGATAGGGAGACGTGGTTCTGTAGAATGGCCTGCACGATCACCTGATCTCACGCCGTTAGACTTCTTCCTATGGGGAATGTAAAAAGTATGGTCTACAAAACCAAATTCGACGATTTTAGCTGACTTAAGAAGAAGAATAACACTTGGAATTAGGTCGATTACCCCGCAGATTTTACATTTACATATACAGTTGTTGCATTTTTTATTTTAATGTAACGAATTTCCTACGCCGGAGAAACTCTTTTTTTATTGTTCATTTCTGCAACAAAACTTAAAACCAAACAGTTTTGAATAGAGAATGAAAGGACCTTTCAAATGAAGTATCACAAGCCCCTACTTCCAATTTGAAAATGTAGGGGTTGTAGCTGTCACCTGAAGGGGGTTGAATTTAGGGATGACATTTTTACGTCGCAAGATGTCATTTTAGAATTAGAAATTAACGTGTCTCAGGATTTTCTAAAAAAATACATAATAATGGAGCTACTTAATTCATTCCATTTGGCTGTTCCACACTGTATATTCAATATTTCTATCAAACGTCGAGGTGTGTTGAATGGTTAACTAATATGTATGGTTACTACGTGGATTTGGTCCGATAAAACTTCGTCCTCTCTGCTTACTAACGTGAAGTCAATGCGCTGTAATTTTCGTACAAGCATTTTAAAACCTTAAAAAAGATGCGCGTTTATTTGAATCCGCAATTTTATGCTCGAAACGTGTAAATACGTAAACACGTAAAGGCCATAAAAAACTCGTTATTACTTGCAGGAATCGTCTAGACGGGCTATTTGTTATTGCGTTGCTGTGCATTTGATTACAATTAAAAATTCTGCTACAGTCCTCGCATTTGGTGGGACGGAATTATTCTTTTGTTTTTTTCTTTTCAGAGATAGCGATTACTTGTCATTATGTAGGTATGATACATTTTTAAGTATCTTCGCAAATATAAGTACACGAAGGGGAATGTCCAAAGTTAAAACTCAGTAGCATATTTAAAATTCCACTTCATGTACATGCGTTTTCATTAGAATATTCACGAAAATGTGACACCCAGTGTATATGCGGTCGTATATTAATGAAATGCAAAGAAGCTGCAAAAAGATAAATAATTTTAGCGATGACCAGTCTGTTGTCCGTCTGACCACAATGATGTTATGGGACTGTCCCAATGCTGTCAATTTCTTGTTGAATCTAGTCATCACTCCCTGCGCTGCAACGCGATTGCTAGGTTCTCACATTTCGCAATCTTCTCTCGTTCAATCCTGAATGTTGTGAGTAAACTGTACCGCAATATCAATTATGATCCCTGTTCGCTATTCCTTGTTTATCAGCACAATATCTGATCGGTTGAAGTCCACTGTTTGATCGGCAATAACTTGCGTACATCACTCCTATTTATGATTCCAGCCTAGCTTCAGGAGTAAAGACCATGCTTGAAAGCCAATTGTTGGTGGACTACCGTTGCAAGCTGATTGTGCTTGCATGCAGACTTTAGTCAAGATATGCTTCAGTAGTTCCTGGTTTTTATGTTCTAAATAGCAGTCAGTAAACCTTGTTAAGGCGTACACAAAGCCGTCGGTAAACCATTTAGATGAATTGCCCTTGTCGATATAGTGTGCGTGTTTTTTTTAGAAAAATGTTGAGTTAGTATGTTCTTCGAGATCAGCAACGGGCCATTGAATTATTTCGAAAGAGTATGTTATTAATGAAACAGCCATAAGCTGATAGCTTTGACAAGATTGCATCCAAATAAAAGTCTCTTTCACAGAAATCTCTTTCAGCTGTGTGTGGTTGACCTTGTTATTTTGGCACATGTAACGATATTATCTTTCTGGAGGAAGTTGATGGATGTCAGGAGATACATTCGGGTTGGTCTGAGGTGGTCACTTTACAACATTCGGTGTGTCTGGATAGTGTCTTGATAGTTTCAATCAAGGATTGGACTTTTGCCTTGGAACCTTTTGTCATGTTGATCCTGTACCCGGCTGGAAGATTCCCTTCTTGCTTAACCTACGTTCTCTCCAGAGGTCCAAATGTTTGTTTTCCATGACTGTATAAGATCCTGCAGAAGAGCTTTTATCCGGGGTCAAAGTATGTAGATTGCCCTTCGTACATAGCAGAATGAAGGGGAATTGATAAGTTAACTTCTTTGTTGAGTAAACCTCACCACCGCTTAACATGAGGTGGTAACCAATCGCGATCCGATAGCTAGCGCAGGCGTGTGGCAACCATCAGGTTTGTCGATGGAGCTGTTTGGATTGAAATTTGAAATATCATTTTTGCCATAAGAGTCGGAACACCTGCGGTTTTTAGAAAAAAAGATCCGGCTCGGAATCGTTTTGTACAATCGAAATACACATCATTTCATAGAACCTCGAAATATACAGAGCACTTTTAAACAGATAAGGCCCCATCATGTATTGTGTGTCCTGTTGCGCGGTGAATGAATTTTGAGCGAACGAATCCATTAGAGTCAACAATTGAAATGAACTATTGTATGACGTCATATGTCACACAAGGATACGTCAGACCCACTGAGACCTTTTACTAGTACACTCGAACCCCTCTTAAGTCACCAAATCAGTGCATCATCGTCTCGCTTAAGTCGCGAAATTTAGTCTCTCTTAAGTCGCGATCATAACCTCAACTTTTTCATGTTTTTAGTTGCAGAAAGAAATATTTAGAGATATACCCGAGAATATATGGTAGTGTATTATTCTCGGGATATATCACAGCACTTGTTATAATGAAAAATGAGCCAGCTGAACGAAAAAATCAACGTAAGTATACCCAGTCGTACGTGACAAAGTTCAATTTTCCACTTGAATGAATATTTTAAATGTTAAATATTTTTTAAAAGACACCTAACCTATTTTAAAGGTTAGGTGTCTATATTTAATGTATTACACAATCATTTTTTTTCAATAAAAATTGTACATATTCATGCGAGAATCCAATTTCCAAATGTAGTTCTAAAACTTTTACAGGCGGCGACTTAAGAGGGGACGTTTCGTGACATAATAGGGACAAACGTGGTGAATACGTGTTGAAATAAGACGGGATGGGAATTAAGCGAAGGTGACTTAAGAGGGGTTCGAGTGTACGTTTATTCGAATATTTACTATTATATTATGATGTATTTTCCAGTGGCGGTCGGTGGAATTTGACATGCGCGTATTTTCGTAAGGAAGCATGGGACCCACACCATAATTTAGGGCGTGGTTACTAGATCTAAGCAGAAGGCTATAATGGCAAAAAATCTTCAGGGAAAACTTTTTTCACAAAATGGCTGCCTCCGGGCAGATCTTGGAAACGACTTAAAAAATATTTGCAAATTATTTTTTTTTCATAATCGCCGAGTGAATACAATTTTTTTTTATACTTTTGATTTTCTTGACATTTTGAGATCTGTAAAAGTTGTGGTAATTTGAATGTTTATTTACATTTCGCCTGTGAGATTTTAAAATAGTTATATCTTTACGCAAAATAAGAATTTAGTAAAAATCACAAGTATAAAAAAAGTGTATTCACTCGGCGATTATTCTCAAATATTTTGCAAACAGTTTCCAAGATCTGGAAATCAGATACCAGACACTTACCAAAATTTCGCAAGTTTTCCCTGAACATTTTTTGCCATTATAGCCTTCTACTCAGGTCTAGTAACCACCCCCTAAAATATGGTGTGGGTCCCATGTCTTCTTACGGAAATACGAGCATGTCAAATTCCACCGACCGCGACTGGTATTTTCTGTGAACTATCGCTTTGCAATTAATAGTCCGACTGTCCGAGTCGAATAATAGTCCTGAGTGCGACTCTGCTTCGACTCGCCGGAAATTTGAATGTTTGTAGTTTCTATCGTGTTCCGCTGTTGTCACATCAACATAATATTCCTATTAGACATTTTAAAATTGTTTCACAGCTCAAATGTTTAAAGTAATATTCGCTGTTTAAAATTGTTTCACAATAGTTAAGTTGAAAAAAGATAACAGTAACTTTTATTATACGCAACACAATCTGAAAATGAAATTGGCTTATATTGATTATAAATAATAATAATAATAAATGTTCTTTATTGGATACATAAAAATAATATTACATATCCGAAGGGCTATCGACCGGAGTCCTTCCGCCCACATTGGTTTAATAATTGATGTGATTAACATTTTTTATATAAAGAACTGAAATACATACATATATATGAAAAAAAAAAGAAAAAAAAAAGAACAAAAATTGTAATGTGAAGAAAAAAAAAATATATATATATATATAATAAAAAAAATTAATATAAAAAAATAAATAACTGCTATTCTGCTGCCATCATTGTCAGTTTTTCAAACAAAGTTTGCTCTGGGAATTTAAATCTTGACCGTCTGTTTGGAGTTCTCTCTCTGCATTGTGATTGAAGAATGTCTCTGTTGTGTGGTTGTCGAGCAAATTTGGAAGAAAGTAGCTGTAGCCTGTCCGTGATCGGGGTTAACTGTGTTTCTTGATACAGATGTTCATTTGGAGGGTTGTGTACTGGGTTGTTGGGATGTCTCATTTTAGTTATTATACGAAGAGATGAAGTTTCAGCGGTTTTAATGTTATTTATGGCTGGTTTCCGACAGTTAATAAACAAAGTATGTCCATAATCCAGGATGGGTCTACAGATGGATTTATATATTTTAGTAGCAACTCTTGGTAGAGATTCCTTTGTTCTTATATGTAAGAGACCTAAAATGCTTTGCTCTGTTCTTAATTTTTGCTTTGACGATGGAGGTGTGTTGATTAAAGTTCAATTTCTGGTCTATTGTTATACCTAGGTACCTTACTGAATTGGATGGTCTAACCACATGGTTTCTTATGTTGACTGTTGGCGAAGAATCAGACAAGGTATGATTGAATATTAATAACTGTGATTTTGTAGGGTTTATAGTAAGTCGCCATTTATTGAACCATTCTGTAAGCTCATCCATTTTTTGCTGCAAAGTTTGCATTAAATTTTGAAGGCTTGGGTTGTGTCCCACAATTGCAGTGTCATCGGCAAACTGGAGTAGATATGTCATATCTTCTTTTGGGTTTTGGTCCTGAACTATATCCGAGCTGAAAATGTTGTATAATAGCGGTGATAGAGGCGACCCCTGTGGTACCCCTTGTTCCGGTGAAAATTCATTTGATATACTATCATTTAATTTGACATGTAACCTTCTTTTTTCTAGAAAGTGCCTTGTGATGTGCAGTAAAAAGTCTGGAATTCCTATGGTTTTCATTTTATATAATAATCCTTCGTGCCACACACTGTCAAATGCCTTCTGGATGTCTAGATATATCGCTGCTGATTTTAAGTTGTTATTGATTATATTTTTATAAATAAAGGGTTTTTGTAAAGACCTATTATGCAGAGTTACAGTTAGATCTGGCAACGTCTAGATTTCCGCTATGAAGAGGGGCTGGGTTGTACGTAACTAAATTCGCCTAAATTTGACATAAAAATGTACCATTTAATATGGGGCATTTCACGCCAACTAAGTGAGGTCAAAAAAAATTATGTTTGAAATATATCACAATCGATAGTACTTGCTAAAGAACTAACTTCCCTAAAATTTTAGATTTTTTGAGCCACAAGGAGAGGGATGGTGAGGGTGCGAAAATACAAATTTTCGTTCGGCTCTAAAATTTCAATCTTTCTCGGTAAGAAAATGAAAAAAATTAAAAAGAAGGTTGCAATGGTTTTTTTATGTGTTTTTTTTTTGCGTTGAATACGATAAAAATATTTTCAAAATTCTTGGGGGTAGTTTTCACCCTTATTTTGAGGGTTTGAAAGTTTAAAATCGAAATTTCGAAAAGTATGACGATTTTTTTTTATTTTTTTTTAATATCTTTCTTTTTTTTTTGTACTTTCGATTAATTTTTAATTCATATTGGGCGTCGACCACGAACTGGCCCAAAAAACGGCCCAAATCTGAAAAAACGTGGTTTTAACGTATTTTCTCATCCTGTGAGATAGTAAATGGCAAGTGAATAATATATACCAAGGTTTTTGGGGTCGCTGATTACTGATTACAAATCTATCAGATTTTCAAAAAACAAAATGGCGGATCCAGTATGGTAGTCAACTTTAAAAAAAAATGGGTAAATTTTGAAATTTAAAAAATACCATCGCATTCTACGGGAAATTTTCTACTTCAGAATCGTAATCAGCGACCCGAAAAACCTTGGAATATATTATTCACTTGCCATTTACTATCTCACAGGATGAGAAAATACGCTAAAACCACGTTTTTTCAACTTTGGGCCGTTTTTTGGGCAAGTTCCTGGTCGACGCCCAATATGAATTAAAAATTAATCTAAAGTACAAAAAAAGAAAGAAATTTTTTTTTTTTTTTTTAAATCGTGTCATAATTTGCGAAATTTAGATTTTATACTTTCAATCCTCAAAATAAGGGTGAAAACTACCCCCAATAATTTTGAAAATATTTGTATCGTAATTTACGCAAAAAGACACATCGAAAACCATTGCAACCTTCTTTTTTATTTTTTTTTTTTCATTTTTTAATTGAGAAGGATTTTAATAGAAATTTTAGAGTCGAAACGAAATTTTTTATTTTCTCACCCTCACCATGCCTCTCCTTGTGGCTCAAAAAATCTAAAATTTTAGGGAAGTTAGTTTTTTAGCAAGTACTATCGATTGTGATATGTTTCAAACAGAATTTTTTTTTGACCTCAGTTGGCGTGAAATGCCCCATATGTATTTAATATCCACCTATGTACGCAGTAGGGTAATTCTTACTGTATAAGGTTGGGCAATCTCAACGTGGACGTTTTCCATACTTGTATAGTAAAGGGACTAGTTATTAACCTTGATTTATGAGAACTCCTGGAATTGTGAAAAGTACATTTTCTTTATTAACATGTCAATTATGTACGCCCTGTATATCGTGTTAACATCTCGACTGCATAGACAAATAAACTAATAGATAGTTACCTTGCCCGGCTCATTGTGTAAATTTAATTTATACACACATGACGGGCACTGATTGTGCGTGCCTACTCTGCTCACAGAGGATATGCCCATTTGGCTCGTTATTTATTATGATAATTCGTGGCATAATAGCCGGCTCGAGGGTTGTAAACTAAGTGATTCACGTAATAAATTTCGTTTTAATGGCGGAGTTTGAGCGAGCCACCGCAAATGGCAGATGCGCCAAACCGTTTAATGCAATTTAGATAAGTCCCAGCGACAATGCCACATTTTAAGCTGCTTGCGCCGTAAAATTTAAACAATGATTTAAATTTTATACTGTTTTATAACCCGTAAGCGAATCTAAAATGGCAGTATGTATTTTGAATATATAGTTTTTTTAATATGTAAAATATCGTATTTCTGTAAGAAGCGGATTTTAGGAAGTATTACTAGACCAAATGGAAGGGCAGAGCAGTAAAAAAACTTCAAACGAAACTTGCCAACATTTTTTTTTTCAAAAATCTGGTGCGCCCCAAGAAAATCTTTGAAACGTATATATACAGATATTCGAGGTGTGTAAATTAAGTAGTGAGACTGATTTTTTAAAAAATTACAATTCAGTATTGTCTCCTTCAAAATAACTATCTTGGGAAGCCACACAGCGCTGGAGACGGTTCCTCCATTCCTCATAGCAGTGCTGGAACTCGTATACTGGAATAGCCTTCAGCTGGTCGGTTACAGCCCTTTGGTTACAGCCCTTCGGTTAAGTCCCTTGAGTGATTTTTCAATCTCGGGAAGATATTGATTTTACAGTTCTCAAGCAAATATACACCCTAAAGAAATCTATAAATAAATAAATCTGTAAATAAATTAATGGATCTCTGAATAAATAAATAAATCTGTTAACCCTTAATAGTCACACTTTCCCAGGAAGACGTAATAGTCAGACTGGGTCCATCGGACCCAGACGTCTTTAAATTGTTATAAATAATTGATTAAAGCATAACAATTAATTTAAAAAAAATCCAGGGTATAATTTGAATCTATTTTAATGGAAGAAAGTTGGTTGTAAATGAGAAATAAATTTTTAACAATGCAAAAAAAAATTGTACAAATTGTTCTATTTTACTGGGCAGTATTCGAGGTCAAAAAAGGGCTTGGGTCTCCTGGACCCATAGTGACTATTAAGGGTTAATGAATGAAGGATTATGAGGTTTCGGAGCCATAGTGTTTGTGGTTTAACGGATATAGCAAATTTGAGGGTGGTTTTTGAGGTTATGGCGGAACCCAGACGTGCTTGGATGAAACTGACCCCGGATTCGGATTCAGCGACCCCAAAAACATATATAGAAACTTTTTTTTATGTGTGTGGCTGTGTAATTCAAAACTCAATTACTTCTACAAGACCCAATACTTTTAATAAAATGTTTCTATCGATCACCCTGTATAAATAAGAAAAAAACACG
Organism: Aromia moschata; assembly: GCA_029963805.1. Taxonomy (NCBI): domain Eukaryota; kingdom Metazoa; phylum Arthropoda; class Insecta; order Coleoptera; family Cerambycidae; genus Aromia; species Aromia moschata. The sequence goes on from JAPWTK010001214.1 coordinate 30,087, forward strand.
TTACAAAAAAAAAAGACGTTGATGACAACTCCAGACCTGATTTCTTTATTTCTTTAAGAATCGAGCCTTGCTTCCAGGATCTATAAATTTCTTCAAGGAAGTCCACGCAATTTCCTGCCAAAGGCGGATATCACGAATCCGGCTTTTTCGACCTGGAAAAAATGTAGCAATTGCGGATTTCTCGCTCTCGATGCCGTTCGCCCGAATTTATTTTTGTTATTTCCAACTACACGGCAAAATATACAAATATATTATTCCTGCGACACTTTATGGACCGCAGCTGTCTATAATTTTGATAAATCACATCAAAATCCAATTAAAGATAGGAAACAGACACTATTTTTATAATTTCATGTGGAGGAACATCTGTCCGTATCGTAAATATATCAAAAGTGGACTGAAAATAATATAATAGTACGGTATCTTTCGAATTCTAATAATAAAGCAGTGTTCCTTCAAAAAAAATTACTTGGAACCTTGATAATAAATTTAATATTCCAGCTTTTATTCCAACTGCGCAACAATGGAAATGTAGATGCATACAGACATATTGTGATCGTTCCATCTTGAGCACCATATTTATAAGTCATTTAAAGGAGTTTTTCGAAGAATATACACAAATTGTTGTTTAAACCTTTAACCTTGACAGTTTGAACGCTGCAAAAAGCCAGATAGTAAAACGACAATTTTAGGCCTGGACCTATCAGAGACATATTGTAACGTTTTATTTATTTCGGGTTCGTGAGGTGTGAAAAATTAAACTCGCACTTTTAAACTAACACTATTTATTTAATTACTACACTACTGACTAACACTATTTAACTATACTAATTTATTTTTATCCAATTTATATTAGAGCGTTGCACGGAACGCCGCGCCGATATTCAAAATAGGAACTGAACTGTCCCGCGTCGAAACCCCGCGTTATATCTCCTTGCGGACACATCTCGAAGCTTCCGGGCAGTTCGACTTCGCGAGCCGCCGCGATCTTTCGACGCGGGCGCTGCCCGCGTACGTCATCGACGTTTAGTTGGCTGGATCATCGAAGCAGGCAGGGGCGGACTGGCCCAGCGTTCGTAACAATATCGTAAAAAAAAGTTATCAAGGTGTCGTGAAATCAATCCAGCTGTCTTGAATTTTTACAAGAATTTTTAATTATCCATGGATTACTGCTAAAAGTGTATTATTGCTAAACAAAATTATTTAACTTAAAAAACGTGAAAAAAACGTGAAAGAACAAAAAGTGAAAAATGGATCCTTACATTGATTTTTAGCACAAACGACAATTTCAATCATTCCAAGCACAATTAAAAAAAAAACACAGCGTTTTGAAAATATCACGATTTCTTTGGGGTACTTTAAGGCTGAAAAGTTGCAGTCAATATCCTTAGTAGTAGTAATAATAATAATAATAATAATAATAATAATAATAATAATAATAATAATAATAATAATAACGGACCCAGTGGATGGACCATGCTTTGCAGGGCCGTTTTCCAAAAATGCTACAGCCAGACCACATCGACAAAGAAAATTCATTAAAATGGCTTACCGACGGCTATCTGTACCCCGAGACCGAAGGCTTCTTGACTGTCATTCAGGACAGGGTTATAAAAACAAGAAATTACCAGAAGAATATCCTGAGAGACGACGTCGAAGACCTATGTAGAAAATGTGGATCTGCAGGCGAAACTATAGAACACATAATAGGAGGGTGTCCCGCGATATCAGAGTCAACATATCTGGGCAGGCACAACCAACTTGCGAAGATGGTTCACCAACAACTGGCGCTCAAGTATGGCCTGTTAGCGACGGCTCCGCCATACTACAAATATGTCCCGGAAGCTGTGCTGGAATCGGAAGTTGCCGTGATGTACTGGGATAGGCTAATCATCGCCGATCGAACAGTGGACTTCAACCGACCAGATATTGTGCTGATCAGCAAGGAACAACGAAGAGGGATCATCATAGACATCGCAGTGCCACTTACCCACAACATTCAGAAGACTGAACGGGAGAAGATCGCGAAATACGAAAATTTGTCAATTGAGCTGAAGCGCCTATGGAAACTGGAGAAAGTGGAGACGTACGCCCTAGTAATATCGGCAGAGGGAGTAATGACGACGAGATTCGCCAAGAACATCGCGGCATTAGGACTATCTTTTAATGTCATTAGAAATGGCCAGAAGGCAATATTGTTACAAACTTGCCACATTGTTAGAAAGGTTTTGGGAAAGGATGAATTTCCTCCCCTCGCCTAAGCCTAATTTCTGCTGGAGGCAGGGATGAGATATCAAGCCATCACTGTCTGCAGCAGGAATGGGTGAATGTTTCCCAGCGTTTAAGCTGACATGTGTGACTATAAAGTCGGCGATAATAATAAATTTTATTTGCAGAATCAAAGTTATACAAGAATATAGTTTATATTAAATAAATTAGTATTCATTACTACAAAAAAAGAGACGGCAAGCAGCATAGCTGATTCAATGTGCCATCACTGTGATAACAGTGTCCTAGCCACATTTTAAATATGTAGATATGTGACACATAAAAAAAATAAGCTAAAGAGCGATACAGAATAGTGGAAATGAAAATTATAGATACAGAATAGTGAAGATGAAAAATTATTTTATTTTTCTATGTTGAATTTATATTACTCATATTTCCTCTTGTAAAATATTTTTATATCTTTCTCTAAATTTATTTGTTGCAAGATGTTTTAGGAGCGGAGGATCCTGGTTATAAAATTTAAATATCATATAAGAAAACGATCCCTGAAATTTAGCAGTGCGATAGAGAGGTGGTGAAATATGGCCCCTAAACCGGGCATAGACATTATGCACATCACAGCGAGAAGCTATTTTGTTGTAGAGGTATGGTGGTGACTTAAAGATAACAATTTTATGAAACAATGTTACCATATGCAACTGCCTTCTATTTTTCATATTTAACCAGTTAGCACCTTTTGATTTATAAGTAATGCGTGCTAATTTTCTTATGCCATAAATATACCGAAGACAGGAAATTTGAGCTCGCTGGATGCGACTTACATCCAAAGAGTCCAAACAGGGTCCATATACAGAATCGCAATATATAAAATGACTAAGAACCATAGTATCACACTATAACTTTTTTGTTTGATGGTCTAAAATATGGCGGTGTGGGAAAAGCATTTTCAAATTTGCATAGGCCCTTTTGATACACATTTCGAAAATTTTTTTTGTTTGTTTTCTTATGATCACTCAAAAACTGCTGATGCTAAAAAATTTTAAACTCAAGATACAAAAACTAGAAACATGGAGTTTCAATTTCTTTTTTTTTCTTTTCCCTACGACAATTTTTCCCCAAGTTCAGCTCTTTGAAAATAACTGAGAAATTTGGGATTTTTTATATCCCTTAATTTCTGCGCCTAGTGTATATTTTTGAAAAAAGAAAAATTCGAGGAATCAGAATATCCCATGATATATTGGATGTTCCATTTAAAAAACACAGCTGTGGTTCAGTTTTGTGGTTTCTGACGTTCAATTGCTTTTTCTCATATCGTGTTATAAAAATTTATCTATAACTTTTGTTTGAAGAACTATTTTCTAATTTCAATAAACTCGCAGTCACTCTATGGAAAACTAAATTATGGAAACTAACCCTCTACATATACATACAAAGGGCGGGCCATCAGTTTCTTTTTAAAATTGCTATTAAAACTACATCGTTAAATATTTTTAAACTTTTGTCGCTTTATTCAAGAAAGTACGCCTTCCCATTATTTATGAAAAACAATTTCAGTTAAATGGCCACCGCGGCTGGCTTGGCAATAGTTCATTCTTTTCACCCAATTTTGCAGTACATTTTCGATTATTTGTGGCTCTATCGCACGAATAACTCGATTGATGTTTTCCTTCAGTGCGTTAATTGTTTGTGGATCGTTGGAGTAACAACGGTCCTTAACATGTCCCCATAAAAAATGGTCCAACAGCAGCGTCATTTTCAAACTCATTTAAAGCCCATACGGAGAAGCGATCACGAAGTGGATGATCATTTTCCTTTACCTCTTGAGTAATTTGCAACTTGTAACTTGAGGCATGTACATACGTACAGGGTTTGTCCGGAAAGTAATATCAGTGAATTTTTTTCCCCGAGACTGTACGCACCAGCCCGCGCTTTACGTGCTGGGATTGTGGTGGGGGGATCTGGCAACAAGATTCAACAAGCGTCAGTTGGCTACCGGTCGTTGTAGCGGTCGCATCACTCGTTCTTTGAGAGTCGTTACAGTGACCCGGTGCCAGAAAAAATGCAACGTTCGCTTGAGCAACGGATGGCGATCAAGTTTTGTGTGAAACTGGAGAAGAGTGTTGCGGAAACCATTCTAATGTTGAAGAAGGCTTTCGGCGTCGATTGTCTTTCGGACAGGCAAATTTTCCGGTGGCACAAGGCCTTCGCAGAAGGTCGAAAAGATGTCAAAGACGAGAACCGCGCTGGACGGCCATCAACCCAAACATTAGACATTACGAAAACCATTATTCACGAAATTGTGTCGGAGTCTTTAGGAATGAGGAAGGTGTGCGCGAAGCTCGTGCCAAAAGTGCTAACGGGCGATCAAAAACCGAGGCGCGTCGAAACCTGCCAAAAACTTTTGGACACCTGCGAAGACAACCCCGCTTTCCTTGATGACGTCATTACCGGGGACGAAAGTTGGGTCTTTGAATACGATCCGGAGACGAAGAGGCAAAGTGCGGAATGGCACATGTCGAACTCCCCTCGCCCCAAGAAGGCCAGGATGTCCAGGTCAAAGATCAAGAGAATGCTGATTGTCTTTTTTGATTGCCGGGGATTGGTCCATCATGAGTTCGTTCCGCAGGGGACAACCGTAACCGGAAAGTTTTACGTCGAGGTGCTGAAGCGGCTGAAACGCAGAGTGAATCGCGTTCGCCCAGATATTTCAAAATCCTCGAAGCTTCACCACGACAATGCGCCTTCGCACACCTGCTTCCTCGTGGCCGATACCTCGTCAAGGCAGGCATCACCGGTGTTCCCCAGCCTCCCTACAGCCCCGATGTGCCCCCCCCCCAGACTTTTTTCTGTTTCCGCGCCTCAAAACCCCAATGAAAGGACAGCATTCTGGGTCGGTGAAAAACATTCAGAAGGCTTGTACCGACGGTTTAAAGGCGATTCCGGAAAACGACTACCGTGCGGCTTTTGATGCGTGGAAGACCCGCTGGAACCGATGTGTGGACGCAGGAGGAATGTATTTTGAAAGCTTCTAAAGATTTGTACACATAGAACCAATAAAAACCATTTTTCAAAGCTCACTGACATTACTTTCCGGACAAACCCTGTATATGTTGGTTTAATATAAACTTTAACTGGTAATAACCGCAACAATGCACATATGTGTATACGTACGTGCGTACTCGACGACCGTTACATGATTATTTAATAAGCGGTATTGCGCCATTACAAAACGAACGGATCGTTTCACATCCTGTTGCGGTGCGCCCAGCCGATAACATGAAAGGGTGAGTCCGATTAACATGAGAAATCGTGGACAATCGAAAGGCTGGCCGGGGACAATTGCGCGAGCTCATGCGCCGATCCGAGGGTGACATTCCAGCGAAGGTCACCGGCGAGAGAACGCGCGCGAGGCGGGACGAGTGCGACAACCCGCGGGAGATAAATCGCGGAGCGCCGCGGAAGGGAAAAAATCGAAAGTGCCGGCCGGCGCACCCCGTCTGGGCCGCTCGCGAATGGAAATGCGAAGAAGGCCGTGTGGCGCCGGCGCGCCGCTTTTTCCGAGGGCGAGTCCGGTTCTGCGCGGGTATGTCGCAAGGGTCCCCAAGTAGCCCAATCAATGGGGAGAAAACCGGTCACTAATTGTTATCAGCAAAAAAAAATATATGGTCGTATAGAGAACAAAAATTCTAAGAAAGATAGCGTTTTTTGCTACTCGAGTTTTAATAGCGAACGTAACCAAAAAAATTCGCAAAAGTCAAAAAAAACGTATCTTTCCAAATAAAAAAAAAGCTTCAAGTCCTACACAAGAAAGTTAAATTAGAAAGTTGTAGGTCTTAAAAATGCGCGTCGAATGAAATTTGAACGAAAAAAATCGGTTCATAAACATTTGAGAAAAATTTTAAAAAATGTCAAAAAATCGCGTTTTCGTATTTTTGCTGGATAAATTCCAATTTTGTTTGAACATACTTATTGTTAACTACATATATAGCCCAAGACAAGCGGAAAATTATCCTTTTTTCAGAAATACGACTTTTCCATTGTTGAAAGCAGTGTTGGAAGTCTGCTTGTATCAGCTGGTTCAGAATCTCCGTCGCTTTTGCTTTAACTGCTTCCACACTCTCGAATTTTGTCCCCTTCAGCGTCGATTTGACCTTGGGAAACAAAAAATGTCACAGGGGGCAAGATCGGGCGCGTATGGTGGATGTTCCAACGGAGTAATGCAGTATTTTGTAAAAAGCGCCTTCACAGACAAAGCAGAATGGACCGGTGCATTGTCTCGGTGAATTTTCCATGATTTGGCCTTCCACAAATCGGGTCCTCGTCTTCTCACACGCTCACGAAGGAACGTCAGAACCTCGATGTAATAATGTTGATTGACCGTCTGACCCTCAAGGACCCACTGAACGTAAAGAATGCCGCGAATGTCAAAAAAGATGATCATCATCGCTTTGCATTTGGGTTTGCTCATCCTGACTTTTTTGCCTTGGCGAGTTCGGGCTCTCCAAACGCATGGATTACCGCTTTGTTTCGGGATAGTAAGTAAAAAAACACGTTTCATCACAAGTAATCACCGTGTCTAACAAGCCTAGATCAGTGTCAATGTTGTTTAGAATGTCAGCACAAATGTTGATTATTGATTCCGTTTGTTGGATTTTCCGAGTGAGGATTTTTGGCACCATTCATGTAAAATCTGGCGAATACATTCTTTGTCGATTCCCATTATTTCAGCAAGGTCTCGGATGCTTAGACGACGATCTTCGAAGGATTAATTTACCAATTTTTTCAATGTTTTGGTCCGTTTTTGACGTTGAGCGCCGCCCGGAGCGCAAATCGTTTTCGGTCGTTTCACGTCCCTCTTTAAACCGTTTAAACCATTCAAAAACTTGTGTGCGGGATAAACATTCATTTCCGTACACTTCTTTTAACATTGCATAAGCTTCTGTAAAAGCTTTCCCCAGTTTAACTTGAGATTAACCCGTTGCGCCATCTGAACAATTAACATTTTTTCCACGTGTCACTGGTTCGTAGACTAATTCAAACGACTGCTACAGTCAAACTGAGCGACCCACTGGCTTGTCCAGCGAGCTCAGGGTGGGGAAAGTATCACCAGACACAGTTATGTTCAAACTTGTCGCGACACGCTCGCAGAGCGCTGGTAGCAGCATCGGTTCGGTTATTTAATAGCCACACCTCGTATTCCCATGCAGTTGGACCCCGCTGGACACGAATCCGATGTCCGTTTTGTCCGATTGTCTCTCGCATTTTTCCTAACCTCAAAAAACACCTTAAAAATGACCGAAAAATCCCAAACAAGTAAATAAAAAGGTTGAATGAGCTGATCACTATATCTACACGTAATTTGAAGCGCTGAAACTGAATATGAGGCGAGATTTAGCTGACAAGTTAAACATAACCTCAAAAAACACCTATAAATGCCGAAAAATACAAAACAAATTAGTTAAAAGCTTAAACCAAAAAAGTTCAAACCTACTATAACCTGAGACAAGAACTGTAAACAAAAACGTAAACCTATTATAAATTAAGACAAGAACTGTTAAATTCCTAAGGCAAGAACTATTAAGGTTTAGAGTTCTTGGTCACAGTAGAGAAAATTATTCATGTTCTGAAAATTATTCAGCATTTTGCTGAAAATAGAAGGGCGATTGAGCAATTCTAACCGGTTTCGTATTCAGCAGGAAAAAATTACTTCGGAAACCATACATAGCGTACGTACCTTTCAGATAACTTTTTTTTGCGTGGCGTTGTTTTTCAGCGCTTTGCTGAAAACTGAAGATAGATGGTGAAATTTTGATACCGGGTCCGTGTTCAATGGGAAAAATACTTTGGAAACCATGTATCATACGTAAAGTACGGTTCGTAAGCACAAAGTCTTCATTTTTCTGAAGATTCTTCAGCATTTTGCTGAAGATTGAAAGGTGATAGAGCAATTCTGATAGTGATAGAGCACCGGTTTCGTGTTCAGCGGGAAACAATCCATCTTACCAACTTTTATTATTTTGTGTGGCGGTGTAAGTTTTGATAGAAGTTTAAATAACAAAACAGTAGGTGAAACCCAAACATCGAAAGAGGAAATTATTTTAGGTGTTAATAAAAAAAGCATATCGCTACGTTAGCATATCGACAAAGCAGAGACTGATGCAAATTTGTATATTTTGCATTTTGTATTTTCATCTGCCGAACTGGGGTCAGGCAGATGCAAATTGTGACATAAGACTAAAAATATTAATCTTGGTCTAAAGTAAAACATGCAAAGTAAAAAAAATCTTTTTTACCGCCTTTTAAAAGCTTCATATCACAGCAAAATTATTGTGGAATGAATCACTCGCAATATTTAATAGACATATATCTCTGATTCAATTGATTTTGTCGAGGAACCGAGGAAAAATCTTCGACTAATTCGTATCTTAAGTGACAACGTCAATGAAGGCGTTTATTAACTTGAGTCATTCATTTGTTGATTTTTAAGTGTCATTGAAATGAATCCGCTTTGGTTGTTCCAGGAAATTAGTTTAAAAATATAGGGAATTTAAGTGGAAGACATGGAACTTGTTATAGCATATACATATGTATGTAATAACAAACAGTCTACATGTAAGTTTTACAAACCGAACAACATATTACTCTCGGAAAATGTATTTTTGGCTAAATTAACTAATCTAATATTTTTCGGGAAGGCTGAATTCGACTTTTAGAGTCCAGAATTTACAAAATCTGTCATGAGAAGGGACCAATATTTGACCAATTTTGACCATAATTTTCAGAAAATTATTTTTTGTCTCAGGGTAAATATTTTTATGTTTATCGACATAACAAATTCGATTTTTTGATTCTTGAAATTAACATTTTCGATATTTGAACTTTTTTGACCATAATTTTCAGTTAAAAAGGATTTTTTGTCTCAGAGTAAATATTTTTGTAGTTATCGACATGGTGATTTCGATTTTTTGTTTGTCTCATGCAATTAATTGACTCATAAAACTTCTAACTTGTTTCCAAACCTAACAAACTTAAACTGAACATAGCTTATCTAACCTAACATAATCTAACGCCCAAAACCTATCTAGATCTTTACGCTACGTTAGTTTTACAATTGTTAGATTTGGTGTCTGACGTCTGAGTTTATCCAGGTCTAAAGATATTAGGTTGAAACGTGGTGCAATATAATGGTAGTTCATCCAGACTTTCGGCTATATAGGGTTTAATTTTGTTAGGTTTGTAACTAAATTCCTTAGGCAATATTTGGTTAAGAGTTGTCGGATTTAGGACTAGAAGCCTTGGGCTACGTAAGGTTTAATTTTGTTAGGTTTGGAACTAAGTTAGAAGTTTTATGAAAGTAAATTAATTACATGAAAGAAATAAAAAATTTAAATCACCATGTCAATACAAAAATAGTTACTCTGAGACAAAAAAATCCGTTTAGCCGAAAATTACGGTCAAAAAATTCCAAAAATCCTCAAATATTTCTTGATGTTTTAATTTCCAAACCAAAACATCTAATTTGTCATGTCGATAAAATATAACAAAATAAAACATAAAAATAGTTACTCTGAGACGAAAAATGACTAAAAGGTATGGTCAAAAAAAGTCCTAAAATGCCAAAAAGTCAAGTATTGACCCTATCTCACCATCTTTTGATTTTTTAATTTCAAGAACCAAAAAAACGAATTTGCCATGTCGATAAACATAAAAATAGTTACTGTAAGACAAATCATCCTTTTGGACAAAAAAATTATGGTCAAATATTGACCCTTTCCCATGACCCTAAGATTTTTTTAAATTCTGGACTCCAAAAAAATCGAATTCAGCGTACCGAAAAACATTATTAGTTAATTTAGTCAAAAAAACCTTTTCCGAGAGTAATATATTGGAAAAATGACAAAAAAAATGGTCAAGAAACGTCCACTACTCAATTTCCGACAACTTTCAGACTTCGAGACCTCGGAATATGAGTTCAGCAGACCAAAAATCATAAAGCTCGCTAATATTTGCAAGTAACATGATTCGTAGACATGCCGGCGATTAAGCTATTTCTTGAAATATCTATGTGTAGGTGCCATTTTTTGCTCGCCATATTGAATTAAAAAAAATGAAAACGGCCAGTTTTAATTGGAAAGCTCTTAAGCAAGCATATGAACATTTTGAGACCTCAAGAACGTTATTGCAGCGCTTATTTTTGTACAGACCACTGTCCCGGTTGACACGGAATGTCCCATATATACATTTTCATTCGGCACAAACTAATTGCAGGTCGGCTTTTCAGATTACACGTTTCGCTGTCTATAAATAGCCTCTCAACGTCGATCTAGCTCCTGATAAATCTCGCTCATTATACTTTATTTACTATAAATATGTGAGGCGAGTTGAAAGGGCAACGAATGCGAACTCAATTGCACGGAAAATAAAGCAAGACGAAGCCAAATATGCGTTCCACAATTGTTTCACTTAAACGGCCGTACTTGATCTTAATTAAAACACTTGAGAAGGTCCGCCACTGTTTGTGCCACAGTAAATGGTTTGCGAGCGTGAACAGATGCAATGGCGTGACTCGAGGGGTGTATGAGATTTATTTTTTTGGGTAACACAGAGTCTGATAAAAATCGGGGATAATGCTTGTTATTCTTTGAGGAATTTATTTATGTGTATCAAAATACAATAAAACTTAAAAAAAAATGGATGTTTTCCACGAAACACCGAACTACTACACTTTTCTCGACGCGCGTTTCGCCAACCAAGTTGGCATCTTCAGGAGAAGATTAAAACTAAATTCTAGCCTACACACTTGCACTGTTTATACTTAATTTGCCACGGTTAGTTTAGATAATAGTTAAAAGTTTAAATAATTAGTTTAGATAATTTTGTTGCCAAATTAAATAATCGTTTCCCTACCATAAAATTTACATATGAAGTGGAACACAATGAACAGCTAACATTTTTAGATGTATTAGTTATTAGAAATAATGAAAATAAGTTAGAGTTTGATGTATATAGGAAAGAAACCGCGACACTTAGATATATTCCCAACGATTCACACCACCCTTTTCAACATAAAATGGCAAGTTTTAATTTTCTAATTCACCGTTTGTTAAATTTCCCCCTCAGTAAAGAGAGGTTTGAACATGAGAAACGATTAATTAAGAATATAGTTAAGAGTAACGGTTACTCACTCCATTTAATAGATAAGTTAATAAGGAAGCATAAATTTAAGAGAACCTTCCCTGTACAATTCCACGACTTTTAGTAGAGATACTGACAATTCGAAATTTGCTTCGTTACCATATGAACCTAAATTCACCCGCGGACTAGATACAATTTTTAAAAAATATTAATATCAATTTGGTTTATAATTCTAAAAATAAACTACAGACGCTTTTGGGTAACCCCAAAGATAAAATCAACAATAACGAAAAGTCAGGAATATACGAAATTAGTTGTAAAGATTGTGATCAAAAGTATATTGGGCAAACAAAAAGATCTATTTTGACTAGATTTAAAGAACACATGGCTCATTTGAAATATGGCAGAACAGAAAAATCTTGTGTTGCCCAACACGCTTTTGACAACAACCATAGGATAGACATAAATAATTTAAAATTAATTAGAAATGTAACAAACAGTAGACAGTTGGATGCCTTTGGAAAGTTTAAAAATCATTAAGTGTAAGAATAGTATGAATAAGGACAACGGTCCGATACCCACCAGTCCACTGTTTGCTCTGATAAACAAAGACAGTTACGGTTCAGTGAACCGCGGCATCAAATTTGGTATAAATAGTGCAAGTGTGTAGGCTAGAATTTAGTTTTAATCTTCTCCTGAAGATGCCAACTTGGTTGGCGAAACGCGCGTCGAGAAAAGTGTAGTAGTTCGGTGTTTCGTGGAAAACGTCCAGTTTTTTGTTTCTACGCCGAAGGTTCCAGTACCCACTCCAGGAACAATAAAACTTCATTAAGACGCTCCCGTTTAAGACGCTTTCCCGCATAATACGCTCTTTTTCGTCGGTCCCTTGAATTTTCCTATGCTAATACAGTAAAATAGTACTCGGTAAGACGCTCTGTTTTGTTGGATAAGACGCTCTTTTTTCGCCGCAGATAGACGGTGAATATAGGTGTTAGACAGTCAAAACTTCGACCTGATAGGAAAAAAGTTCAAAGGTTGATCAATGAATTGCAAACAAATAGCCTAAAAGGCGAAACGTTCACCGACAAGTGTTGTTTTCGCGTTGGGTATTTGTTTACATTTATTTCGGAAGGCGGCATTCGGATTTTCAGACGAGACGGATACCACTGACAGCACACCAACAGAAACTGAGGAAATTCTCCAAAATTTCCCCGATTATGCGACAGTGGATGACGCTCTTGTAACTAGCAACACTCGCACTATTGATGACATGATCGCCGATGGCACCACAGACCCTGTGGGGAGTGAGAGAGAAGAAAGTGACTCTGAAGAAGAGGACGATCATTCCCCAACACCTACAGTTTCTGCTGGCTTGCAAAACGTGGGCGAGCTCAGAAAAGTTATTTCCACCCTGGAAAATGCAGAGGACATGCTAATTTAAATTAACAGAATTGACAACTTCCTCTCCACACACGCTACAAAGAACCTCAAACAAAGTACCCTTGACAGGTTTCTCTCTGGTCAGTGAGTAAGCAGCGTACATACCTACATATTATTCATGTGAGTATTTATCACATTCCGGTACGAGTATTATGCATTTTAATAAATTTTACTTCACATTTTGCAATCATTTTCTTTATTCGAGCATTTCGAGATTTACTTTCCCGGATAAGACGCTTTCCCGCTTAAGACGCTCTTTTGCGCCTGTCCCTTGAAGAGCGTCTTAACGAAGTTTTACTATATTTAAACACAATTGGTGACAATATTTTTTTCTGGTGACCTTGATTTTTTCTTGCTGATATATCTAGTTAACTGCTATAGAAACCTGCTGGAAAAACACACTGGTTTTTTCTTATCCTTTTTTCTGGGATCAGCATATAATCGTATACAGGGCGTTAGAAAGGTACCGGAACAACAGAGTAACTCGCCAGGAGTGCATTTTTGGAAAAAATGTTTTATACAAAAGTTTTAGAATTTTCCCCCGGCTATCCATTGATGGCTTTGAATTTGACCTTGAACATGAGATTCAAGGTCATTTGAAGGTCAATGCCATTTTCGCAAATGGGAACACCCATTTTTGACCCCGGAATCGAAAAGAGAGGAAAAAAATTAGTCAGATTCGACCTTGATTACCCTCATTTCAAATTGTGGAGGTCACCAGCCTGAAGTCAATCTCATAATATCGTGGGAAAATAATTCTTCGCAAACAAGAGAGACAATGTCGCAAAATGTTTATTCCTGGTTATTCATTGATGACCTCGAATTTGACCTTGATCATGTCCCTCAAGGTCATTTCAAGGTCAATGTCATTTTTATAAACGTGGAACTGCATATTCTTGAGCCCAAAAATGAAGAATGGAAAAAATTCGAGACAACGATAATCATCTCATCAGAAAGTCACTCCAAAGTCGAACGTACAAAATTGACCAATGAGGGTGGTGACCTCCACAATTTGAAATGAGGGGAATCAAGGTCGTGTAATTTTTTCCGCTCTTTTAGATTCCGGGGTCAAAAATAGGTGGTCCCGTTTGAAAAAACGACATTGGCCTTCAAATGACCTTCAAGGTCATGTTCAAGGTGACAAATGGATAGCCGGGAAAAAATCCTAAAACTTCTGTATAAAACGTTTTTTCCAAAAATGCACTCCTGGCGAGTTATTCTGCTGTTCCGGTACTTTTCTAACACCCTGTATACTTGTACGACAATATTATAACACTACTCCAAAAAATCAAGGGAACAATACAAGTTTGTTGGTGATTTGAAAAGGGAAAGTGGCTTTTTGAAAAGCTCAGTGAAAAATGGTCGTATCTAGATATAATAAAAAACATTTTTAAGCTTCAAATTTCCAGTTTTGAGATATTTCGACAAAACAATTTTGTGAGCTACGGTTTTCACGCAATCCTAAGAAATATCGCGAGAAAAAAACAATGTACGTTTTTTATTTTTCTTCCACGGACTTTAACAATTATCTACTGCCAAATTGTACGAAGTTTGAAAAAAAAATGTTTTTTTCATTTTGATGAAGATTACACAATATTTAGAAACAATACACTTGTTCGTTTAACTCTTTTGTAAATCTGATCAAGTTCGAGAAAATGGTTCAATTGACTGATATAAAAATTTACAGGGCTATCGGGGATACATTAAGCTGTAAAACTTATAAAAACTACTAAAAGCTATCCGGCCCATGTATTGATTTAATTAAAAAAAAATCCCGTCTCTGGACAAAAAAAAAATATAAAAAAAAATCTCGCGCTATTCCTTAGGATAGGTAATAACCATAGCTCACAAAATTTGTTGTCTCAAAAGGATCTCAAATCTAGAAACGCAAAGCTTCAAAATGTTTTTTTCTTTAATCTAGATACGACCATTTTTCACTGAGATACAATCTTTCAAAATCACCAACAGAATTTTTTATTCCCTTAATTTTTTAGAGTAGTATTTATATTCATTTTTCCACAATTTAGTGACCTTCAGGTTTTTTACTCTTCTCCACATACATCCATCGAGAAAAATGTTTTTTTTTCGTGAATTTCTTTCTTAAAGGATTAAAAAAAAGGAATTCCACAGAAACAAATATCTTTTTGTTATCTGCAACTCACGAACATACCATATATTTCACCGTTCCCTCTTAAAATTATCCATTTCGTCATACTCGATTTTTTTTAGATTAGTTCTATATTTAATTTTTGATAACCTATTGTTTTGATAACCTATCTATTTTCATAAAATTCGTAAAATATTTGGGTCAATAGCGTACGTATAATTTAAACACATATTTTTAAACATGTTGGTCTCACCCTTTACATGTTTCCATAATTAAAAATTTATCGTTTGACATCAGTCACTTAAGTTTGTAAATATTTTTCTAATCGCTCATATAATAAATAGTGTACGGGATTTTTTATTATAATAATTATCCACATCATCAATTATGTACATATATGTATGTATATTTACTGTTTTGCTATTTGCATTATTTATGCGTGGTTATCTCTTAGTCCAATTAATAAGCCGGAAAATGTGGAAAAGTTGATAAGCAGCTCCGATTTCAAAAATTTTTGTTTGTACATGTTCTTTAGACCCTCAGGAACATTTATCACCACTAACATCTGCCTTGCTATGAAAAATGAAAAAATTATGGTAGTTTTCCCACCCCCAAAGCTTCCCCAGTAGTAAAAGTGATAAAACATTTTAAAAACTCAAAATTTCACCTCGGAAATCGCCTCTCGGGGGTTTTCAGGTTTTCAGGTTTTCAGGGTCGCTGATTACGAGTCCTAGGTCTAATTACAACAATTCAAACTCTCAATATGATATGCGCGCGAATTTTGATTTTAATGTAGTTAAATTATTGAAAAAAATAAATTACGAGTGTAATGAAATCGTTTTTCATGTTTTCTTTAATTTCAAAAAAAACTGGGTACACAAAATGAGCTTACAATCTACAAATATAGTTGACATCATTCGTAATCAGAGTCGTTTTCGAGCATTGCTGGTGGGTCCCTCTTCATCTTCACTTATATCTTGTTCTACTATCATTTCAGCCGGGCAAACCACTTCATTCTCTGTAATGTCAGTAGTTGCAGGTGGCTCGCAATTAGTGCAGTTAGATCCGTAACAAAATTTACACGTTTGTGAACAGTATACGCCATTTTTCCTGCAACCACAAGCTGCACCACAACCAGTTTGACATCCACATGTTATTGCATCCATAATACTTTTTGGCGCGGGTAGTTGTGTCATTCTTATGGGATGCAGGACACCGTCCATAACTTTCCAACCCCAATCAGTTGGGTTTAATTTTGCGGTTGTATTGTGATCTGAATCTACTAATAATCCGATCCAAGAGTGCACTTGATAGTAAACTCTTTTCAAATGTTCTCGGGTGTTTTTTTATCTCTGTCTTTTCTAGGGGTGGTTTTAATGGGGTGCAACCACCCTCACTCGATTTTTGACCACGGATTCGTAATCAGCGACCCCGTAAACCCCCGAGAGACGATTTCCGGGGTGAAATTTTGAATTTTTACAATGTTTTATCACTTTTATTATTGGGGAAGCTTTGGGGGTGGGAAAACTACCATCATTTTTTTCATTTTTCATAGCAAGGCAGATGTTAGTGGTGATGAATGTTCCTGAGGGTCTAAAGAACACGTACAAATAAAAATTTTTGAAATCGGAGCTGCCATCAACTTTTCCAGATTTTACAGTATTTTCCGGCTTATTTACTGGACTATCTCTTTGTCATGCAACTATTTTTGAAGAGTAAAAATAAGTGTAAGGATCCAATTCTTAAAAACTATACATTACTCTTAGGGTATCTTTTAATGTTAATTTCTGAAAAACAATATTTTCTAATAGCCAATGCCTTTCGCTAGTTTGAGGTATGCATAAAAAAATAATATCATTTGGATACAAAAGTTTTGTATTATGTTATCTCATTACTAGACACGTTTTTTTTTCTTTTGAACTTTACTAGAACAACTGTCACACAATCTTTAATATATGTACACGTTATTAACTTAAATCATTCAAGAGTTATAGTGTTGACAGTCGGAATGACACTGTATTTTTCTTATTATAATAATAAGATAATTAAATAATTTAAATGAAAATTATGAGACACAACTTTTGTTATTACTAGAAATTAACGCGAAAGAGCACTTTTTTATTTTTCATTTGGGGGTTTTCTTCGCGATTTCGTTCTTCAAACGCGCTAATAATGCTATGTAATATTCACTATTGATCCTGCTTCCCTTTTCAAGATAGACTTTATACCATACACATCCCAGAATCCAGCCCCCATAACCTTCTCAGCTGATGTTTCTGTTTTTGGTCGCTTTGGACAGCTTTCGCCAGTTGCAATCCAATCAGCTGTGTGCCAATTTGACTCTGGAGTGTAATGATGGATCCATTGTTACATATCAAATGAAAAAATCATTTTCAGTTCGCCTAAACATCTCCAAACGGCGCTCTGAATCATCAACACGTTGTTGTGTTTGGTCAACCGTGAGCGAATGCGGTACCAGCTTGGAACAGAGCTTTCTCATGGACAAAAGTTCATGCAAAATAGTGAATACATTGCCTTCTGATATGTTTAAGGCGTCAGTTATCTCATGCAACTTCACTTTACGGTTTTCCAAAACGATTTGGTGCACCTTTTTAATATTTTCTGGAACAACTGCAGAATTTGGACGAACAGAGCGTTCAGCATCATCGGTGTTTGTTCGATCCCGTTTAAAATGAGGAAACCACTTCTCCACCATTTGTCTCGATGGAGCAGAGTCCGAATAACACTTGTCAAGCCATTGCTTTGCTTGAACGGTTTTGTTCCCATTAAAAAGAAATGTTATAAGTTGCGCTATGTATATATCATCCCCCGAACTTATTGAGTTCGGGGGATATATAGATAGTTAATGTTTGGTAATTTGAGAACCAGTTGAGGCCCACCTGGTAACGATAAAATTTGTGTCTCACAATTTTCATTTAGAATTTTCTCTAAAGATATCTAGTGAAAGATGGTAACATTTTTATGCGATTGAATACTAGATTTACCAAAACTAACACCAAAATTGGGGACTGTCATTTGAAAAAAATTGAGGATGATGTCATCTCATCTGGAAAGTAGATGACTATCGAAAGGTGATATGGTAGCCAAAATATGCATTTTTGTAATTAAAATTTGAATTGTTTTAGTTTTTTTTAGAAAACATGCTTGTTTTGGCGTTATTCACTGCTCGTCAAAATTTTACCACCACTTTTTGAGCGACATTTTCGTTCTGTTTGAGCTTGAGAATTGCAGTTTGAAAATTACGGTAGCTTATAGGGTTATTTTTAATGCCCCGCTAAAGTCGCTACACTGTTACTTAAACGGTTTGCCGTCCACACCCCAAAAACCAAAAACCATGTCGAAATTTAAATTCGCAAGATTTTGACGGCAACGTCAGAGTCCTACAATGGAAATTTGTGGGAAATGGGGTGGAATTTTACTTTTGGCGCTCAATCGACGGTCCTCAGTGAGTCCAGTCAACTTCGAGATACTTCATGTGATGCTAGGACATGAATTAGAGATAAAACGTCTACCTACATAGCCTCCAACAATGGTGGAACCAGAGAGGGGGGAGGGGTAGGTGTTGCGATGGTCTGGAGGGATGTTTGAATGGTTTGCGGGTGAAAATTGGTTGTGACACCCCAGACCAATTGATTTTAGCAGCATTTGGATCAATGAAACCGCCAACCAGTGGTCAGAGCATGTTAAACCCATAACTGCACAGGGATCAATCACGGGGGCTGAAAGTGGGTTGAAAGGGTGGGGCAGCGACCAAATGCTCAGGACTTGTTGGGGAGGTCGTAATGTATACCATAATAGGGTTTTTACCCGACAGCGTCCTTTTTAGTCCATCTTGCAGGACTCTGAAGTTGCGGTCAAAGTCTTGCGAATTCAAATTTCGACATGGGGTTTGTTTTTGGGGTGTGGACGGCGAACCGTTTAAGTAATAGTGTAGTGACTTCGGGGCATTAACCCGAACCCTATAGGCTACCGGAATTTTCAAACCGCATGTCTCTAGCTCAAGCGGAACGAAAATGGCGCTCATCAAAAAAGTGTTACGCTAATTTTGACGAGCAGTTTATAACTATTCTATCTTATTTTGTAACTACTTATATTACGTACGTAATTATGACGTTTTATTACGGTTAGAACATTGTATGAAATTGAAAAAAATTATACTTAACATGATGATTGAAGATGAAAAGCAAAGCTTCTAGCAAATGAAACTTTCCAGGCGCAAAAGTAGACATCTAAAGAGCACAAAATAATAAATACGCAAAAACTTATATATCAAGTATTACATATGAGTAGCTAGCGTTTAAGACGCAGAACGCAATGGAAAACAATGCAATACGTAAAAGTTATTCTATTCAAATTAAAACATTATTTCAAAAAATTGTGGTACTTATGTACTTTTATATTTTATAATAAGACTAGGTACGTATTTGTTTTGGTGTGTACCCGCCACTGCGGCCGAAACGGCCTGAGGCCTGTAGCCGATTATATAAGGCGTTCTTCGCCGTTGTTACCTTTTATAGCAACAAACGAGGCGCTTCTATAACGAGCAGCGCCGACAGTCTACCAAATCTCGTCCAGACTGACGGACACTATTTTACAAGAGGTTACTTTCTTCGTGTCTCTATCAGTGCGATCGATGCCTTCGATATGGGTCACTTATCGAATTCGTTGAACTCGCGAACGCCTGCAGCGACTCACCTGACAAAACGCAACCATTAATCGGACGTGGATTCGTAAGAGAACATATGAGATGTGTAAATTAAGTAAGGAGATTGATTTTTTTGTTTTTTATTTTTTTTGTTTTTCGAATAGAATTACAATTCGGTATTGTCTCCTTCAAAATAACTTCCTTGGGAAGCCACACAGCGCTGGAGGTGGTTATTCCATTCCTCATAGCAGTGCTGGAACTCATATACTGGAATAGCCTTCAGCTGGTCGGTTACAGCCGTTTGAATGTTTTCTATGGTCCCAAAATGATGTAGCTCGAGGTGATTTTTCAATCTCGGGGGAGAGAAAAAAGTCAGAAGGACTCAAGCCAGGCGAATATGGAGGCTGAGGAGCAACAGGAATGTTTCCACTGGCTAAAAACTTGTTTACTGAAATGGATGTGTGACAAGGAGTATTGTCGTGATGCAACATCCAGTTGTTCTTGATGTTTGGTCACACACGCATTCTTGCTTCTTTTTGGTTGCTTGGTCCTTTTGTTCCCGGGAAAGGTTTTTTGAGACCATTTTTGCGCAGATTTTTCTCATCCCCAATTCGTTAGTCAAAATCTGATGAACAGTGGTGTGATTCAAATTTAACTCTTCGCCGATCATTCTTGTCGTCAACCGACGATCTGAACGCACAAGATCCCGTATTCTATCGACATCTTCATGAGTTCTTGAACATGAAGGCCTTCCCCTGCGTGGTTCGTCTTCAATTGACTATCTTCCTTCTGAGAATGCCTTAAACCACCAAAAAACCTGGGCTCTTGTCTCCGTAGGCGTGTCAAAGTTTTGCAAAAGTATCCATCACTGTGTGCAAGTCTGAAGCAAACCCTGACAGCACACCATTGCTCAAAATTAATGTCACTCATTTTTAAAACGCACTAGAAAGAAACGGTTTACGAAAACAGTCACAACGAACAAACAAATGACTCTAACAAGTTCAAACTTGTACTGAATGTGTATTACATGTTAATCTACCGCCCTTCCAAGTCCCGTCTCCGCAGTATTGCTAGATCGGGCGCTACGATGACGGTCTCATTACTTAACCCTCACGGGGTACACTGGGTCTGACAGACCCGAGCGCAAAGTCATATAGGTGAATATCTCGAAGGAGAGGAGGGGAAGGGAATTCGTTATGGTGCGGAAAAATCCTTCTTAGTGTGCTGAATTGAGGGAGCGCTCACGCCAGTCCAGTGCGGCATCAGCTACGGAGCAAGAAGCATAACAAAATTGGTTTCGGTCTCCTGGACCCAGTGTACCCGGAGTGTGACAAAGTGAGTAT
Source organism: Aromia moschata (assembly GCA_029963805.1). Lineage (NCBI taxonomy): Eukaryota > Metazoa > Arthropoda > Insecta > Coleoptera > Cerambycidae > Aromia > Aromia moschata. The sequence continues at coordinate 51,007 of JAPWTK010001214.1, forward strand.
TCTGAAAATATAATAATTATACCAAATGTTTATTTAAATCGTGTACTCATGTAAAATTAGTGTGTAAATGCATAGCGCGTGTGAAAAAAGTGTGTTACTCTAATATTTTTTATTTTTTTATGCAGAAATGGAGACACGGTCTCGCACACGGTCCGTCGCAGAGCTGGCTACTTTGGAAACCCGCAAAAACTTTGGAATTACTTAATCTGTAAATTCATGTATAACTTCATTGTATGTTTTATACATTTTGAATTTTTATACTTATTACAACAATAAATGATTTCACTTGGTATATTTGGATTTTTCTTTTTCTACCGTTGATGCTACGTATATATATTATAAGGTAAGTTATATTATAAGGTAAGCTAAAAAAAATTTTTATGATTTTATTGCAAGTTTTCTGGAGACAATGGCCGTTTATATATGAAAAATACGTTTTTAAAATTACTAACTTTCGAACGTCAAAAAATCACTTATTCTAATACAATTGCAAAATGACCGTTACAGCCTTAAAGTACAATCCTGAAGCTTTAAAAAGACCACTTATACAATTTCTTTATCTTCATTTTTTGTACCGTGACAGCAATTTGAAAAAAAAACGATTTTTTCAAATTGCCTGAATAATTTTTTGTGGTAGAGGAAATCAAATACCTCTTACATTTTTAGGCCTGGATCCTAGTGTATCGGCAATTCCAAAGATAAAATACACTAAGCGCAGAAATTAAAGGATATAAAAACATCCCAAATTTATAGGTGATTTTCAAGGAGGTGTAACTTGGGGGAAATTGGCGGTAGACCAGTGGCGGTGCGTGATATTTAAGTTAGCCATATCTTGAAAACGACGCATGGGACCCACTTCACTTTTTTAGGTGATGACTATACACCTCTTACAGAAAGGATTTATAGTGAAAAAATCGTCAGCAAAGTTTGCGAAAAAATTTTCAAAAACACTGGAGCACTCCTAGGTTCTCAGTAACGCTCTGTGGGATATTTGCAGTATATTTTTTTTCATAATCTAGAAACAAATATAAGTAGACGTTTTTCGATTTGTTGCAAAATATTTTTTTTTCAAAAAGTTATGGCCATTTTAATTTTATAGGAACATTTTGTTTCCCAAACTTAAAATGGCCATAACTTTTTGAAACAAAACTATTTTGTAACAAATCGAAAAAGCTCTCCTTATATTTGTTTCTAGATTATGAAAAAAATATACTGCAAATATTCCACAGAGCGTTACTGAGAACCCAGGGAGTGCTCCAGTGTTTTTGAAAAATTTTTTCGCAAACTTTGCTGACGGTTTTTTCACTATAAATCCTTTTCTGTAAGAGGTGTATAGTCATCACCTAAAAGTGAAGTGGGTCCCATGCGTCGTTTTCAAGATATGGCTAACTGAAATATCACGCACCGCCACTGCGGTAGACAAAGAAAATTGAAGCTACAAGCTTCTAGTTTTTGGATCTTGAGTTGAATTTTGTTTAACGTCAGCAATTTTTGAGTAATCATAAGAAAACCATCGAAAAAAATGTTTTCGAAATTTTTACTTGTCTTTTAAAAGGTCCACGGACTTCAAGAATTTTTTTCGATAGTTTCGTCATAACTCTTTTAGATAATGTAATTCTCTTTAATTTGACCTGTTTTTCGAGCCCTGTACGAATATTTTTCGTACATGGTTATCGCCGTTCAAAGCAAGAAAGTTACTTAGGATTTTGGTAATCAATTACTGGGGAAATAATGAAAGTACAGAAAATATTTTCACACTACCCGGGGCATAGAAAACTTTATTTCACGTTTTTGTACCTTAAAAACAAACTGAAAGTCAGTCAGTTATATCATTATTAAATGACCTTATAATTTCAGAGACAGAACAGTATAATCTGCTAATCCTAGTTCATATAAAAGGTTTTCTCATTTAAATAATACTTCTTTAAATAATTATTTGTAAATCAACCCATCAATATTAAAGTACGTATTGCTGACAGTATTGTATGCCCTTTTAAGTAAAATTTATGAACGTCTCGGGTTTGTTCACTACGTATTCCACGGCGAGAGGCAAGGCTACTTTTGGTGCACTGCAGATCTCAACAGACAGAGTTAACATTAATTTGAATCATATCTGCTGACTTGAAAAACCTGTAGCATAATGACTTTTTTTTTTAAATTAAACACACAAGATCACAAGAATATGAAAAAAGTGGATGTGGCACTGATAAATAATCATTTGTCAAGCAGCGGTTGTATGGTTTATCCGAAAATATTCGCCCCACTTTATTTACCTATGTATATAATTGTTGCGAAATATTTACATACATACATACATTTAAATGCAGTAGATATCTCATAAAAAACGATACCTACCCAACACAGATCCTATCACTTGTCACATGTTTTGAAATCGATAACTTTTTTGTCAACAAAAAAGGTTGGGTTATCGATTATTGACAAGGTGATCAGTATAGCGGTGGCTTATTAGCGAAATAACTGTGACGATATTTAGAACAAAAAGAAAGATCACTGGAATGTCAAAAAAAAATGCATATCAGCATATCTAATTAGTTTTTCGTAAATAAAAAACTGGCTTATTAATTTGAGAAACATCTTGCATAAAAAATATTTTTTTTAGGTAATGTTTGCAAAAGTTGCAAATACTTAGTTTTTTTTTAATACTGTCTTGTAATATCTGATTGATTTAATATCTACCATTGTTCCTAAGACCCATTATATTCTATCTGTAGTCTCAATTTATAATTGCGACTACAGACTGCGTCTATGAGAACATCTGTAAAAGTGGTTTCTAAAATTAATAGATAGGGTATAGTGTCCCAAAATCCGTTAATTAATTCAGTTATGTATACTGTGACATTACCAGGGTCCGGAAACGGGTTCGGCAACGCAGGGCTCGGCACTATAAAACTCTATGACAATGAAAGTATAAACCGTATAAAAGTATATACCTACGCCCCCTACATCTATGAACTTGATTATTGTTTTCTTACGTATGACTTTCTTGTCACAATGAAATTCATTCAGTTTTCCTGAATGCAGCACATTGTTTGAAAAATTAACTTCAGAATAAATAATAACAATAAGACAATAATAAACTTACACGATGTATTGTTAAACATATGTACTTTATTGCGGTATAATATGAGTAAATTGTTTATCGTATAGAAAAAATGTGAAATACTTTATAATAATATGCTGATATGCCTTGTACGCAAGCAAAAGAATCTTTCCCATCGTTTTTTTTTCTATGTTTAAGGTGTGAATTTTAAACAGAATGTCAACCTTGTTCCCGAACTAAGAAACCGAAAAACATCTTTGGGAAAGCGCCTCCGGAACGCGGCGTGGAATTCAAACTCGAATTTAACCTTCGCACAAGCCATTTGATGTATACAATAGTTATGCAAAAAGTGAAACGAGACCAGCCGTCGGAAGGCCGCCATCTTAACAACAACGGCCTGGAATAAACAGACGCGAGGCGCCTGGGATTTTGTCTACCGGCCAAATTCGTCTGTACTGTTGGTGCATTTATCGAGGAATACTTTGATTTTCCAGATGTTGTGTAGTCTCGGCGTTGATTGCATTAAACAATAATAAAGGATCTGGTAGAATGTTTCAAATTTTTCAAATTTTCGAGGGGCATAAAAAATAATGAAGGGATGTCAAATCGGGAGATCGAGAAGGCCATTCAATAGTTCTGTTTTCCAATCCATCTGTTAAGGAAAATATCATATAAATAATTTCTAACTATATATGTACAATGCGGTGGAGCTCCATATTGTTGATACCAAGTAGACCTGTCAATTTCATTTGAATTAGTATACAGTAAGCGGCACCCTAATGCGTACATAGGTGGATATGAAATACATATGAAATGATACATTTTTATGTCATTTTTAGGCGAATTTACTTGAGCAGGGGGGGGGGCTTTGTTGTATAAGAGGGGGTGTTAGCGGAAATCTAAAGAGCCAGAACTAACTGTAACTCTTAACTTGTCTTTATAAAAACTCTATATTTACAAAATGCATTGATGTACGATCAATTGCGTACCGTATAATAAAGATTACTGTTATCTTTTTTCAACCCAACTACTGTGAAATAATTTTAAACAGTTAATATTACTTTAACAGCTGTGAAACAATTTTAAAATATCTAATAGGAATATTATGTTGATATGACAACAGCGAACGCACGCAGCGAACGAAGGCAGAACGAACGGCCCAATGGTTCACTCTAAGCTCCACCCACTAATGCACTCTCCTTGCCCCGTCACGGATCTCATACCGTCTATCATTTAATTATTTGAACTTTTTCGTCAATGTGATAAATATCCATTTTTATTTTTATGAATGTATGTAGTACTTCTACAATGTGCTCGTAACAACGCACTTTTCTAATCAGGCACTAGACCAGTATATAATATAAAATGGTATTTCAAATTTTAACTCAAACAGCCCTACCGACAAACCGGATGCCTTTTCATACGCCTGCGCTAGCGATTGGATCGCGATTGGTTCTCACCTCATGTTTACTCTGCTTACAAAGAAGATTACGGTATGTTAGTTTGAGATTTGTAAGTTAGGGGTGTTTTGTGAGTTTGGATTTGTAGGCTAGGGGTTAGTGAGTAATTAGTTGAGGAGTATTTTCATTGATGGTGTTTGACTTAGGTAGTGTTAATTAAAAAAAAAAACATATTTGCAATATTTTTTTTAAACCAATAGTTTAAACAAATTGCTTGAACAATTTATTTTGACAAAACGAATGGCATATTTAAATTAAAAAACACATTAAACCTTTTTTACATATTCAAAGTTTATCAGATAATACAAAATTTTATTGTGTTGAAAAGTGACCATAATATTTTCGTATACCGAGAAATTCATGAACATGCAAATTCAAAAATGCGATATCTCGGTGAAAAAAAAAAAGATATTTGAGCAAATTCGCCAGCATTTGAAAGAGTAAGACTTGTACTATAAGATCTCATACACGGTTTTTTGAGAAAAAAAATCGCGGTGTTACATAACCACAAATATGTCAAAAAACAGCGTTTTTTGCCTTTTTAGGTTAGAATATCTCAAAAATCTGACGTGATTGAGCAATTCTGAGCCCGGATTTGTGTAAAACTTACTTCGGAAACAACTATTCGTTGTCCAGACGCACAACATTTTCAAAATTTTGCAGGGTAGTTAAATCACATAGGTGTTACATGTCATTCATCATTACGAATGTAAAAATTACAAACGATTATTTGATCAGTAAATAATAAATCTGTCTGACTAATAAAATTGATGTATGATGTAAAAGCGAGATGAGACCTGCCGACGAAAGACTCACGTCTTACAACAATGGCCTGGAATAAACATACCCGAGGCGCCTAGAATTTTGTCTACTGGCCGATTCCATCTGTCTCGGTGCATTTGTCGAAGAATACTTTGAATTTCATATTGTTTTTTTACATTTTGTGAAGACTCACGGTCGATCGTGCATTAAATAATCCCGAAATATTCGAATAAATATTTGGACGGGATGATTGGCAAGGCGGTCGGATCGCTTAACGGATGTCTTCCCATATTTTTAAGTTTCCGCTCGGATTTGACGTTCGTATAAATAAAAATGATCGATAGTGCATGCAGATATTAGCGTAAGCGGAGTTTATTTCAGATATTGTCATATGTATGCCGGCCCCGACGATTGATTATATAACAATACTTAAATAGTTTCAAGAAAAAAATAGATTTATATTAAAAAATAAAATATGATTTACTTTAGATGTTCAAAACTCACAAAATCGGTGTCTGGCTTAGAACTTTCTGAATGGGGAGTACAGTTTCACGGAATTTTCAGTATATTATTTATCCAACACAAAATATTATTTTGTCAAAAAAACTCAAAAAATGCGACTTTGAATTGTTTTTTCTTTTCAATTATGCCATCTTAATCATCGTCAAAAAAATCCACTAGTTTGTTTGTTTAACCGATCTTGTAACTCTAATAATAACTAAGTAGTTAAGTTAATCGTGGATGAAAGTGGACGCAAGTGGGATTTTTTGACATATTAGACATCTGAATAAATGAAATTGAAATTTTCAAATGAAACACCCTATATCTTTTCGCAAAATTATATTCTACATTAAATTTGTTATACGTTACACTTATTTTTTTTTTCATTTATGTTAAAGATGGCGGATTTTTTTTTTTTTGAAATATCAAAATCATTACTGTTGGGGTGAACCAAACGTTTTTTCCAGTTTTTGTACATTTTTGATTGCGAGTAAGTTTATGTTGAATAAAATCATTCATATATAACATCTTTTTTACCTTGAATGAATATTTTATCTTGTCAAAGAACAAATTACTATACTTTTTATAATATCTTTTCTTACACGATTGTAATTTTTATGCGTTTAGCTAGATATAAACTAATATGTTAAGTATGGAAACATATAAATTGAATGCGAAATATTATTTTTCTTGTCAAAAAGTTGTTCATATGGGTATTGTAAAATACAACAAATATGAACACGAAACAATAAATGATGATCCCAGTGAATCTGTAGCTGGTAAATAATCATTTTTTTTACCCTGGACAAAAATAAGTTCCTAGAAAATAAAACTGTGAAAGTGAAATTGTTGTACACCTAGTCACCCGTAGTATTTCCACTTTTCAGCACGATTATGTTCAAATGATCAGACTAATAAAACGAATTTACAACTTTTTGTGTCAAAAAAAAATAAACACGGTAGATTTCCTAAAAAACTTCCGTACGCTGTTACCAAAATAGAAAAAAATATAGTGTCCGAATAGCTTGGATTAGTGTTATTGACTCATTGACGTTTTCGCCTTGTATATTTGTTCGAAGCCAACGCTTACGTTTTCTAATCTAGTTCCCAACTATTCCACAACATCCCGTGACTAATCCCTTTTAAACAAACTAGGGTGCAATAAGCTCGTGGTGAATCAGGACCGCACTCAGGAAAGCAATACACAATTAAAATATGGTAGAGACACTTACCCAAATACATATTGTCTATTCAATGTATCATCGTCAAGATATAACGCATGTGCAAGATATAACATGTCACGTGGGTCATATTTTTATATGCGCTAAACATGTCACGGGTCATATTTTTATGTGTAAGTTTTTAGGCGCTCAGCTGCTTTCGCATATAAGCGACTGGCTCTGTGACAGACACCAGTAAAATGGTCATTGTCAACATACATAAATCCCAAATGTCCTGATTTTGTAAACAGTTTTCAGCCAGCTTATTTTCAGTGTTATAGGAGCTGAAAAAATTTCGATCAGATTAATTCCGATGTAAAATTCCACGCTTTTCAGAATTTTTCAAAAATTGATTTTAAAAACGTTAATTCGCATAATACATATAGGTATGTATTTAAAGTTTAATAGTATTTTTCTCGGAAACCATATTTTTGTAAAAATATTCTCAAGAACAAAAATGTCTTAGTATTTGTTGAAGGATACTCTTGTCATGATTTTTAAAGACGATTTTTGATTGTTCCAAATTCACGAAATCGAAATTTCCAAAAACGTTATTTAAAAAATCTGAAAAAATTAAGAGCATTTTGCAATTGGTTATAAGACATATTTATTGTTAGAACAATTTGTAGCAAGGTCTGTAGTTTTTGACAAAAACCTTACAATTTTATACAAAACATATTTTTGTTTCGGCCGCCATTTTGTTTGGCCAACATTTTTTAAAAATAATATAAAACCATTTACTTTAAATTTAGATCTCGAGGACGCTATTTTTATTGTGCGCACCGCGTATTTGTGTTTATTTGTTAAGAAATTGTCCAAACTGTAAAGCGGCCTTTAGGGACGTTTGATTTACGTAATTAAATAATTCAAATTGAAGTCCTGGCCTGGGATTCCACCTATTTTATTGCAGCCTAACACAAACTGACGACTTCGCGTCCGATTGTTTACCCAACCGTGAAAGTGCCAAAACCTAAATGTATTTACAGACTGATTCGTATATAACTTTTAACGGTGTGCCGCAAACGTTGGATTGTTTAAATTCGTATTTACATAATAAGCGTGTAATTTCGGTGTTTTGCGCATTCCTCTGTAATGAGTGGCGGCCAGAGCGAATACATGTATAATCGTTTGGGCAGCGGCGATTCGTCACATCAGGGTCAAAAAGGTTTTGGATTCACTATCATCAAAAGTGACGTTTTTTATTGTCGTCTTGGAGTTCCAAAAGTTGACGTTTATAAATGTGTTTTAAAATTATTAGATTATTAAAATTAATGTGCCAATTGTAAGCATTGGCAGCCCTCAACTTCATTTTGTTTAAAAACTTTGTTAAAAAAAAATAAAGTTGGAACCATATGGGATTTTTTTAATATTAGGGTTTGATAAAAACTTTTTTGGTGACACTGTTGCTTCCAAAATAACTTAAAATGCACCAATTCAAAGTTGACAGGTTACATCTGGCAACTGTCAAATATGTAATTTTCCTAAAAAATCTAGAAGATGGCCACTTAACGCCTATATGCCGAATTTTGAGAGAAACATTTTTTGGTATCAAAAAAATGTTATATTTTATATTATAAGTTTTTGATTCACTCCCGTAACTAACAGATCTGAAAACATTTAATACGCTTTCAAGCAGTTTAAATTCTGCCATTGGAATGTATACTGTGTCAATAATATTCGTAAAGGTATCGTTGGTTTTGAAGATTATTCATATTCTTAATCGAAAAAAAAGGTACTGTCTGGATTATTTTCCAATTTCCAAAAAAATCACCCATTATTTTTCAACTGTTTTTTTATTAAACTTTATTTTGTTAGTACAAAATGGTTTTAATTACAATTTGGCTACCTTATCACGAAACTACTACTTAAAAATAACAAACAATAAATAAATCACTTTAAAAAAGAACTTAACATGCAAAAAAATCAGTAATAGCCACGGAATGCAGTTGCTATAGAAAACCTTATGATAGTTGGTAAAAACAAAATGACAGTTCATTAGCAAAATATTAATTATTTTTCGCTATTTTTAAGTTGAAATAATTTTAATTCATGGCGAGGATCGTACAAATAGAGCCACTGCTGAAATTTTTAATGCCAGACATCCAGAAAAATTGATTTTCCAAGCGACGGTCCAAAATTTTGTCTAAATTCAAGGAGAGCGGTTCAGTAAGCAATACCATTTAAAAAAACGCATTGTGCATGAAAAGTTGTGGAAAAGGGAAGATGTTTTGCTAAATATTGTGGGGCATAAGGTTACTTTTGTAGCTGCAACAAGGAAAAAGACAAATGTAGCAAATACTGTAAAGAAGGATTTTATAGAAACACGTTATCACCCTTATAAGCCTAAATTTATTAATACGTTAAAAGAAAGAAACTGTGCCCCAAGATTTGAATTTTGTGCGCTAATACAAGGTGAGATTGTTGACAACATACATTTCTCAAAATACATTATGTTAAAAATATAAAAATTCAAAAAAGCTCTGTGTACCACATATAATTCTAAAAAAAATAGGGATTTACATCCCTCTAGAATCCCCTATTATCTTAAAATTTCACAGACAGTGATTTTTACGAAAACTACAGACTTATCGTAAGTAAGTATAAAATAATTTTAGTTTTTATGTTTTGTTTCAAATTTAGAAATTGTTCTTGCCTAGGAAAAATTGTTATAAAATGGCTCAGTGAATTAGATAAATACTATGAAGATTTCCCTTTAACAAGAGTCCGATAACTTTTAATATTTTCCGATAAGATTTAATATTTTCGGAGTTATTCATGGTTTTTTGGAAACAACTCGGGTTCATTAGACGCAGAATCTCACAAACTATCATAATATCAAAATAAAATCAATACTATAGTACAAACATTTATAAGAATTTAAGCAACCTTAAAAAAAGCGATTCCTCGCTGATTGTACGTCTACTCTCTGCCTTTTGTGACATAATTGAAACAGTTTTTCGCATTTTTCTCGAAATCGGTGCATGATATGAAAAATAGACAAGAGGACATTTCTGGTATAAAAATGAATTCTGCAATAGAATGAAAAAAATAAAAAACATAAAAGGTAATTGAATAAAAAAAAATAGAAGCGAAGAACTGCGATGTAGTAGCGCCCCCTTGCTGCAGGTCTAAAAATATTTTGAGGGTTCTATTAGAAAGGTTATTTTGAGACTACCCTCCAAATTTCATTGAAATCGTTCAAGTACTTATCGATATATCTCAAAAAAAACGGTTTTCCCAACGTCCCATTTATAGACCAAAACGAAAATACACGTGTCTCTTTATTTTAAGACCTCTATCTGTTATTACTTTTTTGTACCATAATTCTGAATCACCCTGTATACTACATTTTCGTATCAGTTCCATAAATGTCGCTGCTCTCTCAGATATACAGCGTGTCCCAGAATGATTTATACAAGCTATAACTTGAGTGTAACAAAAACGACATCAATTTACTCTAGGAGTGTTAGCAAGCATTAAATGTGCCGCCCCCGGTTAAGCCGCCTCCGCTGTGCCAACCCACAACGTATTGTTTCAAATGACACTTCGTACATTTTTTGACATTCTATGTCTTTATTATGGGACTATGGGCGTCATGCGTCACGTCACATGGGCGTCATGAGGCACCTTCAGTACAAATTTGAATTTGTTAGAGTCATTTGTTTGTTCTTTGTGACTGTTTTCTAAACTTTTTTTTTTTTTCTAGTGCATTTTAAAAATGAGTGATATTAGTTTTGAGCAACGATCAGATTTTGCTTTAGACTTGGACACAGCGCAACGGATACTTTTGCAAAACTTCAACACGTGGTGGTTTGAGGCATTCTCAGAAGGAAGAGAGTCGACTGAAGATGAATCACGCAACGGAAGGCCTTCATCTTCAAGAACCGATGAAAATGTCGATTGAATACGCGATCTTGTGTGTTCAGATCGTCGGTTGACGATAGGAATGATCGGGGGTTTAAATTTGAATCAAACCACTTTATCAGATTTTGACTAACGAATTGGAGATGACGAAAAATCTGCGCAAAGACGGTTCCAAAAAACCTTTCGCAGGAAAAAATGAACATCAGGAGAGAAATGTTTCTTGAGGTTTTGGAATCGATTGAAAATGATCCCCATTTTGTGGATAGTGTCATTACTGGTGATGAGACTTGGGTGTTTGAGTACGACCCAGAACCCAAGCGCCAAAGCGTGGAATGGCACACTGCAAGTTCTCCGAGATCCAAAACAGCAAGAATAAGGAAGTCGAACAGCAAATGCATGATGATTTGCTTTTTTGATAGCCAGGGAATTGTCCACAACGGATTTGTGCCTCCAGGCCAAACAGTAAATCAACACTTTTACAGAGGGGTTCTTGAAAAACTTAAAAAATGGTCATGCGTGTGAGACCAAACATCAAGAACAACTGGATGTTGCATCACGACAATGCGCCTTGTCACACAGCCATTTCAGTAAACGAGTCTGGCTCCTCAGCCACCTTATTCGCCTGACTTGAGTCCTTGCGACTTTTTTCTCTTCCCGAAATTGAAGAATCACCTCAAGGCACGTTATTTTGGGACCATAGAAAACATTAAACGGCTATAACCGACCAGCTGAAGGCTATTCCAGTATATGAGTTCCAGCACTGTTATGAGAAATGGAAGAACCGTCTCCAGCGCTGTGTGGCTTCCCAAGGAAGTTATTTTGAAGGACAATACCGAATTAACAACTGAATAAACACTAGATTCCGCTAGTAGCATTTACTTTTTCGAGAAACTATGTTTCTTTTCACTTTTATTTTATATGCCCACCTTACCAGATTGTACCAGAAAACCCCTAAGTATGACCCTGAAATTCACGGTTCACCGTGCGCCCTACTACGTACCTTGACGACAGTATGACGTCAGAGAAAAGCCGTACTGTTTTTTTCCAGCACGTCGTACATCTGGGTTCCTAACCTTGTAATTATTTAATTAACGACATTCGGTGAGTCATACGGAGAGTTTAGCCTCAATTAGCGGCGAAAATTGTATTACTGGACAGTGGCAAGAGCGAAAAAAACTAAAGCAAGATTAATGGATTCGGGTATTAGATCATGAAAATGCGTTTTTTTATAGATCATTACACGTTCCCGCTATTCTAGAATGAACGAGGATGATCCCGGTTTGGCGTAAGCAAAAACGCGCACGGCTCGTCAGGGACGACTGGGGTCGGCGGGGTTATCAGGGTCACCGAGGCCACGGCGCGACGGTTGACAGGTATAGACCTTAAGAAAAATGGAGGTTGCTACAGGGTGTTTAAAATGCAGTGCAAATTACGTTTAAAGTACATTTGGCACATTTGTGATTCCAAATGAGATAGACCCTAGGAAATTAATAAGTTAAAAGACACCAGTAAGGACAGACAAAGACAGTTAGATGCCACATTGTTTCACGCTTGTGCACGTATTAGAACCGTATGAGACATGCGCGCAATATAAATTTGGAGTGGGATATTACCTACACGCCTATCGCCGAATTTGAATGCAACTCAGTACTTTTTCGCAGCTATGGATGTGTATAATTCTGACTTTTACAATTATCCCATACACTTAAAAGAAGTGTACGAACATAATTGTATTTATTTTCAAATTTTTGTATTCCTCAACTAACCGGTCTGCAAGAAAATAAAATTGAAGTTCTATAAAAATTAAAAAAATAAAAATATAAATCAACACAGTTATAAGACGAAAGAAAGAAAAAATGCCTATTGAATAAGTGGTTCAAAATGTCGCCCCTTTGTGCTTCGCAAAAACCTAGTCTATCGTAAAACTCAGTTCTTACTTTTCAAACTTCTAACACTTCAGGAAATATTATTTACGACTTGTACAATTCTGGTCCGTAAATCATTTAAATTTCGTGGTCTTTCATTTTCATGTCCGTAAACAGTTTGTTTTATTTGTTAAATATTTGTTGGCATTTAAGGAACCGTTTATAAAAAATGGCCCAACGATGGAATCGCCTAAAATACCAACCTAAACATTTAACTTCTCAGGATACTGCGTACGCACAGGAATACTTAAGTGCTTATTTTCCGTAGACCAATAACGATATAATAATTCAATTCACACGTGCGCATTATAATTTATAGGCGGGGCGTCCCGCCTACATATTTTATTGCTACCCTATCACAAAAAAAAAAACAGAGAATAACGCTCATAAAAGTTTTAAAATTACATATCAGTCTGGCAACTATGGATATAATATTTCTGTCAGTTCCCTTTACTCGAAGAGTTTATTCTTTTCTACCATATAATGCTCGGCTTTGAAATCTTGGACGTTCTCCATACGTCATCAACTGGTTCAGAACTTCCATCGCTTTTGCTTTAACCGCTTCCACACATAAGAAAATTGTTCCCGAGCGCGATATAGCGAAAATAAAGCGCCGATTTGAGCCTGGGAAATAAAAAAGTCACAGAGGGCAAGGTCGGGCGAGTATGGTGGATATTTCAACACAGTGATGCCGTATTTTGCATAAAACGCCTTCACAGAGATAGCAGAATGGGCCGGTGCATTGTTTTGGTGAATCTTCCATCATTTGTTCTTCCACAAATCGGGTCTCCTACATCGGGTCTACTCACACGCTCACGAAGGGCCGTCAGAACCCCGATGCTGATTGACCGTCTGACCCTCAGGGACCCAGTGAACGTAAACAATGCCTCGAATGTCAAAAAAGACGATCATCATCGCTTTGAATTTGGATTCACTTAACCTTACTTTTTTTTGACTTGGAGAGTTCGGGCTCTTCCGATGCATGGATTGGCGCTTTTGTTTCGGGGTCGTAAGTAAAAACCACGATTCATCACAAGTAATCACCGTGTCTAACAAGCCTGGATCAGTGTCAATGTTGTTTAGAATGTCAGCGCAACTGTTCATTCTCGATTCCTTTTGCTCGGGAGTGAGGAGTTTTGGCAGCATTTGTTGAACGATTCATGCAAAATCTGGCGAACACATTCTTTGTAGTTTTCCTCTTATTTCAGTAAGCCCTCGGATGCTTAGATGACGATCTTCGCGGATTAATTTACCAATTTTTCAATGTTTTCTTCCGTTTCTGACATTGAGGGCCGTCTGGGACGCGGATCGTCTGCGGTCGTTTCACGTCCCTCTTTAAACCGTTTAAACTAAACAAAAACTTGTGTGCGGGGATAAACATACATTCCCATACACTTCTTTTAACATTACATAAGCTTCTGTAAAAGTTTTCCCCAGTTTAACAATAATCTTGAGATTAACTCGTTGCTCCATCTGAACACAGTCAAAGTGAGCGACCCGCTGGCTTGTCCAGCGAGCTCAGGGGGAATTGTATCACAGACACAGTTCTGTCCAAACTTGTCGCGACACGCTTCCAGGGCGCAGGTAGCAGCATCAGTTTGGTTATTTAATAGCCACACCTCGTATAAGGAGGAGTTTATCCCACTTTTACTTCGTTAATGTGTATTTTTATCATACATATATTTGATTTTAGGTAATCAGTGAACGCCTATTCATAAACATCAGGAAGGGAAGTTCCACCCTTTGTGACCTACCTATCCACGTCTCTGGCTTAACATATTCACTACATTTATAGAATAGAGAACAGAATGAAGAAGATCGCTTTAAAATTATACGTCACAATCTACATTAGAAACAATTAACAGTTAATGAACTCTAATAACATGAATCTCAACTAATTCGCCTCTCCTTCCCTTAGTAATAAACATGATTTTTTTTTCGTTTATTTCATCATAAATCAGTTAGCAGTCTGCATACTTGTCGACTTTCCAATGGCGGATATTCCGTACGGACACAAGGGTTAATGTCACAATGAGAAGATACTATGAGAATAAGTCACAGTGTACAGGGTCACATATCGGGAATTAACCCCTTTTTGTCTCTTCTATTTTGTATCTATATTAACACCGAAACTGACTTATAAATTGAATATGACGGAAAAAATGATTGTCCCTTTTTTTTCAGTTCCGCATATAAAAAAAGTTTTTTATAACTCCATAAGCAATCGTTTCTTAACTTATTTAACCGTTAATACTGGGTGTTGCTCAGCGAGTCACTATATTTTGTGATATCTAATGTTGCACTACCAATTCTAATACCATACACTAATCAAAATATTCATTTTTCCTATGATTTTTCCCAACTTTTTCGTGGACAATCAGTAACCCTTATTAACCCATAATATTGATAAAATCGTGTGTCTTCTGATCTACTTTCTAATAATTTCCATAATTTTCACACTGTTAGTATATTCTCTTTAGGTTAGGTTAGGTTAGGTTAGGTTACGATGAGAACAGACCTCGACAAGTCATTCAAAGGAGATTACTTTGAGATTACACAAGGTTAGATTAGGTTCGGTAAGGCTATAACCTAGGAAAGATATAATTTTTTTTTCAAAAAATTCCTCAAGTGTTAAAAAAATTGATAATTAGGTAATAAATAGTGCAATTTGAGTGAACTAGTTTTGGATCAAATCGGTTTGTAGGAACATAACCAAAAAATTCATAACCGTGTTAAAAACCGTTTTCGAAAAAATGTAAAAAAAGGTGTTTTCGAAAAATGGCCCGGCAATTGTCAATAACAGTCCTACGGTAATTTTTCAAAGTGCGTTTGATTCGTGAAGAGGAGCTCTACAATCATACAATGGAGCAAGTTTGTCAAATTTGTGGAAGTATCTCAAAAACGAACATTGAAAACCGGGCTGTTTTTGCGTTTCGGGTGCTCGGACGCTCGAGCGAAGGGGAAGGCCGCATGGTGGGGGGAACTCTCTCAATTCGAGCGCACGCTTGCAGTCGCGTCCATTCAAATCGTTCCCCCACCATGCGGCCTTTCCCTTCGCTCGAGCGCCCGAGCGCCCGAAACGCAAAACAGCCTGGTTTTCAATGTCGTTTTTGAGATACTTCCTCAAATTTGACAAATTTATCACTCGGAAGTCCCTACGACTTTCGTAGGCCGAGTAATTAGATAGTAAAGAAAGGGCAACTTTCGAGGGTTTTTATTTTTTTTTTGCAAAAAGTTGTCAACCGATTTTAATTTTTAAAAAACTGATTATCTTCGTATTTTTAAGCGATATAACGTGCTATTTTTTGTTTTTTCTGAAATTTTTTTTTTGGTACTTAAAAAATGATAAAGCCGGTTTTCACACGTTTATGAATTTTTTTGGTTATGTTCCTACAAACCGATTTCATCCAAAACTAGTGTACTCAAATTGCACTATTTTTTACCTGATTATCAATTTTTTTAACGCTTGAGGAATTTTTTGAAAAAATTGGACCTATTTTGGCTTTTGGCCTATCTTTCCTAGGCTACTATATTACTTTAAGTTAATCTGAGTTAGATTAGGTTATTTTAGATCAGGTTAGGGTAAGTTAGGTTAGGTAAGGTTAGGTTATGTTGGTTTGTGCTGTTCTCGGCACCGCTGGCGTTTTTATACAACGTATGCATCCACGTTCCACTAAAGCAAAGCTCTAACGTAAAGTTCTCGAATTTCTATTCGATTTATTTCCGGCACCTGAAGTCCTGTCACCGTTCTCCCGCGTTTTAGACATAACACAGCCGCGCGATGAACACGCATACCTACATAGAGGCGGCCCATTGTTATCGTGAACGCAGTAAATATCCCGAATAACCGTCGCGCAGTCATCCTTCTATTTATTTGTCGAAAACCGTAAGGAACTTCTTTTATTGCCCGTCTACGTCTACGAAAATAACTCAATAACAACAAACGGTAAAGCCGTAAACAACGGGCGGCAGTCCTCAATGCAGTTCAAACAAATAAGTTAAAAAAAAAGGTCACTACAGCCAAGGGAAACCGCATTCCCCCGAGTATTTTCGGTTTTACTTGACCCTTTGGGGAGGATAGCCCCTATCGCCTCCCCCTGGCTACGCCCTTGACCATGCGACTGCTCCGCCATCTCATCAACAAAAGAATCCATACTGAGTGAACGTTGGTCATTCTTGGACAACATAAGACACATACTTAAGTCCCATCGTCCTTTAACCTTTATTCCTTAGAGTTAAAAGTTATCCCTAGGAGGACCTCAGGAACGTCGTCACCTTTTTTAAAATATTGGGATGGCTAACGGCTTATGTGGGTTGAATTTCTAAGGATAAAACTTAAGAGACCCAATGGGACCTAAGTACTGGCCTTTAGGATGACCTAAGGAACGTCGTCACCTTTTTTAAACATTGTGGTGGCTAACGGCTTATGTGAGTTGAATTCCTAAGGGATATAAAGCTTAAGGACCCAATGGGACCTAAGTGCTGGCCTTCTGAAGGCCACAGTCCCAAACTTTCAGAATCTAGAGACCTTCATAGCGCAGGTAACATATCAATGCACCAGATATTCCAGTTTAGTTCTCACAAAATAATACATTTTGATAGTCTGTACGTTAGTGAAAGGTATACTACCTAATGTCTAACTATGAAACTTGACGCTTTACTGTTGCACAGTAAAGCTTTACTATTTTGTTTACTTTTAAGTACAGTTTTACTGTTGTTTTGTTGGTTTTAATTGGCTCTGCTTTGGCTTTGTGTTCGTGTGATTACTGTATTTATTCTCCGGCTCAGATATAGCTTAAGACAATTGTCGGGTTGGAAAATACATTTTCCCAAGCTGAGGCTGACAAAGAGCCTATTTTCAATCTAAAGTTGATATAAATATCAACTCTCAAAGCAGACGCCGAAGAAAATAATGTAATTTTTAGCCATCTTGATTGCTGCACAGATTAAAATTATGTTAAAAAATGTATTTATCTTATTTACTGGTTTTCTTTGACTTTTGGCCAGTTTTTCTCCAACTGCAAGTACAGCGCTAAGAGGTTACGGGAAAACCGATAGAATAAGGCCTTAGCCGGCTGTGCCAGTCGCTCGATATTCCCTCTAAATCAAGATTAGGAAGACGTATGGAAGGCGATGTATTAGAATTTGGGCCCCCCGCGTCTAGACGAGAGGAGAGATCGGAGCTCCGTGTTCGCCTACCTAGAGAAGAAAAGGAATTTACCGAATATTTCATCATCGCCGAAGGGGTGAGAAACGATAATGGATTCCTGTATTTAATGAGGGAGACATCAGCGTTGGTGAATTATGGACGGTCGCGCTGAAATTCCGATTCGGAGGCAAAGTCTGCTCCAGAAGAAAACCTGGATCAGTGAGGATGTTGTACAAGGCTTATACGTTAGTATAGGAAATTTGGAAGACATTCAGAGGCGGACTTAAAACTTAATAGTATACAGTTTTTGTTTATGTAAAACCTGCCAAAATAGCTCTATCGTCATATGAGAGATTTTTGAGATACGAATATAAGCACATGAAAATGTATGGTATAAGCTGCATGCCCTGTATTTTATTATGTTACTACTGCACAGAAAAAAACTCCATACTGTAACATATGTATATTTTCAAATGCATATGGGGCATTTCACGCCAACTAAGTGAGGTCAAAAAATTATGTTTGAAACATATCACAATCGATAGTAGGGGAGACCGGGGCTTAGTTGGCATAGATTTTGGTTTTTGACTTTTCTAATTTCTTCTGTAACAGTTGGAGTAAATTCGGATTTTTGCAGATAATAGGGGAACTACTTGAGCAATCGTTTGTAACAGAAAGGTTTTCGTGGCAGGCCAATAAAATGTTTTCCCAAAGGCTTTCCACTGTGCCAATTAACCCCATGCCCGGGGCAAGTTGGCATACCCATACCGAAACCACTCCTATCTAACGGCTGTAACTTGTGGCTACAGCGAGAGGGAAAGGAAATGGCTACTACTCCCATTATCTTTCAGCAGATCTAATGCTTCAATTGACAAATGCGAATCATGGTGTTATCAAGAAGCATCAGTACCGGAACGTTCTTTAGAGCACCTTGAAAAATTAATGAAATGGCGGACGAACTTGACGAAGTTTTTCTCAACCATCCACCCTAAGCTGTTCGCGTCACCATCAGATCCAGATGGACAGCCTATGACAAAACTGTTCTTGTAGCTTACTCTGGGGACTAGTATGCCAACTAGCCCCAACAAGTTTTCAAAACATCATTGCTACTACATTCTTTCAACACAACAGAAGGAGGCAAAATGACACATGAATGCATTCACAATAAGCTGCTCTATCACATGTAGTTAGCAAAACTATTGACACACACATAGTACTTCCCTAGCCCAAAATATTTCAGAATAAAATTAAGCCATACTTGATCAAAAAACACGTTGCTGGATCTCCTCTCGCATACGAGTCTTGGAATCAATTGAAACTGCCACGGATTTATGCAATACTGCCGTGTCGTTATACCATCCAGAAGACAGCGCTCCCCTCATCCTGTGTCAGTAACTAGAAGCTGAATGCCAACTAGCCCCGAGTGCCAACTTGCCCCGGTCTCCCCTACTTGCTAAAAAACTAACTTCCCTGAAATTTTAGATTTTTTGAGCCACAAGGAGAGGGATAGTGAGGGTGAGAGAAAATACAAAATTTCGTCTCGACTCTAAAATTTCAATTTTTTCTCAATAAAAAAAATTAAAAAATTGAAAAGGTTGCAATGGTTTTCGATGTGTTTTTTTGCGTAGAATACGAGACAAGTATTTTCAAAATTATTGGGGATAGTTTTCACCCTATTTTGAGAATCGAAATTTCGAAAAGTTTGACACGATTTTTTTTTAATTTTTTTTTTGCACTTTCGATTAATTGTTAATTCATAATGGGCGTCGACCAAGAAACTGGCACAAAAAACGGCCCAATGGTGAAAAAACGTGATTTTAGCGTATTTTCTCATCCTGTGAGATAGTAAATGGCAAGTGAATAATATATTCCAAGGTTTTTGGGGTCTCTGATTACGAATCTAACGTAGAAAATTTCCCGTAGAATACGATGGTATTTTTTTAATTTTCAAAATTTTGCCATCTTTTAATCCATCCATCCATCCACCATACTGGATCCCCCAATTTGTTTTTTGGAAATCTGACGTTAGGGATTCGTGATCAGCGACCCCAAAAACCTTGGAATATATTATTCACTTGCCATTTACTATCTCACAGGATGAGAAAATACGCTAAAACCACGTTTTTTCACCTTTGGGCCGTTTTTTGGAAAGTTCCTGGTCGACGCCCATTATGAAATAAAAAGTAATCGAAAGTTTAAAAAAAAAGAAAGAAATTAAAAAATGCAAAAAAAACCGTGTCATACTTCGAAATTTCGATTTTAAACTTTCAATCCTCAAAATAAGGGTGAAAACTACCCCCAATAATTGTTAAAATATTTATCGATTCTACGCAAAAAAAACACATTGAAAACCATTGCAACCTCTTTTAATTTTTTAATTTTCTTACCCAGAAAGATTGAAATTTTAGTCGAAACGAAAATTTGTATTTTCTCACCTCACCCTAGTTGGTGTGAAATGCCCCATATACAACCATTAAAATTGAGCAATCGGCATTCAAAAGAATACTTCGTTTTTATTGCCCTGTTGCTCACGAAATGAACTGTTGCCAACTGTTATCCAGAAACAGTAGCGTGATCTCATCCTCAAACACAGAATAAAAGAGACCTCTCTAGTAGAGCACAAGGGGAATCTCAACAGTAATAATCGGGAAACTATAACTGTACAGAATAATAGAGCCAAGCATCTGGTGAGGTTATTGCGGTGTCGTGTATTTGTTGGCTAAATTGTGTTAAGAATCAACAAATCTTTCCACCTGCAAAGTTACAAGTAGCACTTTCCCCAACCATATTAAAATTTAATTCGATGTCGACTAAAGACAGTTTTATTTTCATCTTTGTGACACTGATCTTGAAATACAAGCGTGTGTACCAAAATTATAGTTTAAAAAATGAATGAGTTTGTTGGTCAGCTGTTATTCCGCCAAGTGTTTTTCATTATGCTTCCACATGACACAAAGGCCAGCGTCGCCCTTTTACTGCTTATTTTTACGGTATATAATAATATATTTTTTAGTTATTACGTAAGACAAACCATCAGTTTATAACACACACGGGATGTGCTCCTGAGCACATCCCAGGTGTGTTTTTCTTGCAAATTAAATTTAGATTTTATATTCGCATATGGTATATGTTCCCGAAGTGGCTTAGTTATAATAATACATATTAGAAAAACAATCTTATGGGAAAACGTCTCCATGGCGGTAACTCGAGTACGAAGGTTATTATTAGGTAAGGTGCTCAAAATTTTGTAAATTATTCTTGACATCCGCAACGCATAAATCCATGTCATTCAATCGAGTTCTAGGTATTCGACGAATTCTATGATATTTTTATGTACTAGGTTAACGTCTCTTATAAAATACAGTCACCCACAAAATTATTTATCCAAACACCGGTTATTTAAGAACATTTCAGCAATTCAAAATTTCGATTTCAGTCAAAAAAAATATATTTTCTTAATAACAGTCCAAAGTATTTTTTTATGATCAAAAATCATAGTATGT